>CAUYQV010024300.1:0-10787 GCA_963574575.1 Galagoides demidoff | reverse complement strand
CCATCACACCGAGTGCTAAGCAGTGCCACGTGCCACAGAAAGGCTGACACTAGGTATCACCTGTACTTCACTGCGTCACCAATTGCCCCATACCTGAGCAGAGTCTTGCACAGAGCAGACATCAATAAAAGATCAGATGATGAAGCAAATGCATAAATAATGCACAAATAGACACTATTAAAATTCCAAATTTACATAAAATATCATTAATAATTGATAATGGCTAACCATTTTAAGAAGCAAAAAAGAAATTTTAAAAACTATACAATTGAAACATACTTTGTCTTAAAATCACTTAAGCCTAGGTTTGCGCTAAGATTCTCTAGACAGTGTTCACCTCTTGAGTTCATTCATTGGAGTCTTTCTTCGCCCACGTGAGTCCCGTACAGAGCTGAGACGGGAGATTTATGCCCCACGGTTTCTAGATGCTCAGCTTGTCAGCCTTCTAGCAATTACCACTAGAGTGACCTTTTCCAGGTGAGGAAGGCACTGCCATCACTCAAAGTCTAGTATAACTTAAAGTTCATTCACTTAACCTTCTCTACAATGTACTAAGTGGACAATTATGAGCGAGTTATACCTATCCCCACCCTGGGGCGGTGTGAGAGGAGGATCAGTTCAAATCAATGGCTTCAGCTCCATTAAGACGAAGAAAGTGCTTTACTGCATAATGTGAGAGCAGATTCTTGCATCCATTGAACAAATGCATTTATACACATTACCTAAGTGCCACAGGGAATAAGCAAGGAAATAGAGGATTGGCCAATGTAAGGGCCATTCATCTACTTGGGTAGAGAGAGAAAATACATTTAATAGCTTGAAAATAATAAGCAAAGTATCTGTGAATCATTAAATAGTAATGTGTCCAGGAAATATGTAATCTGGCAGAGTTTAACAAGGTGATCTGATCTAATGACTTTGCATGCACCATTTAAAACATAGATCTATGGGACAGAACAGAGACTCTAGAAATGAAACCAGCCTCATATAGCCATTTGATTGCTGACAAAGCAAACAACAGTATATGCTGGGGAAAAGAATCCCTACTCAATAAATGGTGCTGGAAGAACTGGTTAGCCACACGTGAAAGACCGAAGCAGGATCCGCACCTCTCAAGCACTCAGAAAAACCAACTCACGATGGATACAAGATTTGAAACTTGTAAAGACACAAAATTATAAACTTATAGGAAAAAAATCTGGGAAAACTCTTAATTATGTCAGCTTAGGGAAGAATTTATAAAGGAGATGCAAAAGAAAATTCCAGCAACATGACAAATAAGCAGACGGGAACTGATCAAGTTAAAAAAGTTTCTGCACAACTAAGGATATAATCAACAAAGCAAAGAGACAGCTACAGAACAGGAGAAGATATTTGCATACTGCACATTCAACAAAGGGCGAATAGCTCAAATTGACAAAGAGCACAAGTAAATCAATCATAAAAGATCAAACAAACCCATTACAAACTGGGCAAGAGGCATGAACAGAAACCTGATAGGCAAAGGCCAACAAACACAAGAAAATGCTTATGGTCCCTAATCGTCAGAGAAATGCAAGTAAAACCACACCAAGATATCACCTAACCCCAGTGAGAATGGCTCCCCTCATAAGCTCCCAAAGCAACAGATGCTGGCAGGTATGCTGAGAGCAAGGATCACTCATGCACTGTTGGGACCGTAAACAAGTACCACCTCTATGAACGTGGTATGGAGCCTCCTCGAAGAACTAAACAGAGACTTACCATTTGACTTTGCAACCCCACTACTAGGTATTTACCCCAACGGAAAAAGACATTGATCATAAAGACATGTGCACCCAAATGTTTACGACAGCACAACTCACAATTGGAAAGATGTCTGAACAACATTATTGCCCTTCAATATGTAACTGGATTAACACATTGTGATATATAGTCCATGAATATCAGGTATACCATGGACCATTATTCAACGATAAAAGGATAGAGATTTTGTATTTTTTGTGACAACCTGGATGGAAATGGAGACTGTTCCCAAGCAAAATATTATAAGCATAGAAAAACAATCATCGTATGTACTCAGTACTAAGTTGAAACTAGTACGTTAACAACTACTTGCTCACATGGAATAAAAACTCCACAAAACTCAAGTAGGAGGAGATGGAGGGAAAGGATGGGGGGATTCCACCCAGTGGCTACAGCGCAGGGGTACATGCACACTTCCCAGGGGAAGGACACACCTGCAACTCACAGTTTACCCCTACAAAAGCAAGCTATGCAATCAAGTGTATGTACCCCCATATTCAACTGAAATTTAAAAAACAGATCTGGTCTCCTCCCTTGCTAAGAGACCATAGGTACATTCATAGCTAGGATGCCCACTTCTCGGCTCTCAGAAACTACTCTACATTATGTAACCTGACTGTCATCAGGCTGAATTATAACTTAGGTTCTGTTAAACAGACTGAGCATTCTTAGATAAAAGGGCAGCATCTTATCACAAATTGTCTAGTACCTAAGTAGAGTCTTTTTTTTTTTTTTTTAGTTGAGACAAAGTCCCATCTTGTGCCCTAAGCAGAGTGCAGTGGCATCATAGCTCACTGCACAGGCTGTGGGCATCCCGCTGCCTCAGTCTCTAGAAGCTGCTGGGATTACAGGCACTCACCTGGGTGCCTGGTTGGGTTTTTCATTTTTTTAGAAGTCAGGGTCTCAGTCTCACTCAGGCAAGTCTTGAACTCCTGAGCTCAAACAATTCTTCCTCCTCAGCCTCCCACATTGCTGGGATTACAGGCATGAGCCACCGCGCTTGGCCTGTAGGCCCTCTAAAAACATTCGATAAAAAACAAACGCATCAATGAAGCCTAAATCAGTCAAAATTGTACATTTACATATCAGATCACCAGGATGACGTTTATAGTGTTGTGTTTGACCTGTAAAAGGATCCCTTCTCCAACAGTTTTCACAGTTGAATTCCTTTGGATTGTGGTTCTCGAACTTCACTAGTTATCCTAACTGTGTAGGGACTTTGTATACAATTCAGACTCCCAGACTCTCAGAAATTATGATGTCATTAGGGAGGAGCTCGGCTCCAGAAATGTGCATCTGAACTGCAGTTCTGTGTCTGGTAAACAATTTGAGAAACACCGCTTTAAATAGCAGGTTTCCCTGTGCTGTACGTGAAGGAACGTTCTCACTATCCTTCACCTTTTAGAACGTGAGGCATCTCTTTTCTAATTGTGATACATGGTACACAAGTCTGTCTTCACCAAAAGGGTTCTTTGAACAAAGAAGCATTTTCAATGCTGCATATTATCACTCACTCTTGAAAATATCACAATTTTTTAATATATTATAGGTTGTGATGAAAATGTATATGACTAAGTAAAAGCAGCTACTCTTTTACTTAGAGAGGGCTGTATACTGTGTAATGCCAAGCACAGGACATTCTGGAGAAAACACTAAGGGGAGCGTAAAAAGATCTGTTTAGGGGAGCAGGAGACAGGAATACGCAGAGCACAGAGGATTCTTATGGCAATGAAAATACTCTGTGATATTACAGGGGTCCATAAATGTCATGAGACATTTGTCCAAATATACAGAAGGTACAGCACCTGATCATTTGTACTCTTGTATGAATTTGAAACTTAAAAGAATAAATATAAAAGAGCAGAAATTTAAAAAAAAAAAAAGGTACACACATGTTCACCAACATAAAAACCTAGTGTAAACTGGGTTTGGGGGATCAGGTCATGTCCATGTGGGTCCACGGGTTGTAACAAATGAGCCACTCTGAGGGGGACTGTTCCTAGCAGGGAGGCTGTGTGTGCCTGGGAGCAAGGATGACCTAGGAGCTCTCTGTACCTTTCCCTCAATTTTGCTGTGAATCTAAAATTGCTCCAAAAGAAAAAAATGAAGGCTTAATGAAAATGGTGACAAGTCATGCAATAAGGAAACTAAAAGAAACTACACTTCCATGAGTTTTAAATTCATAAAACTTAATTTTTTAAGCAATACTATTAGCTCCCCAGAGACCTGGTGTTGCCTAACATAGGACATCTCCAGGGCCACTCTGACCCTTGAATGCCCGCCCAGTTCTGGCCGCTGCTACAGCAGTTTTTTCCTGCACAGTTACTCCCTCTTTACTCTGACTAGCTGCACCCATGTGCCCCTTGACGGCCACCCTACCTCTGGGTCTGCACCACATGCCCAGTCACCTCCTGTCCTGAGGCTCCTTTGATGCCTCTGCAAGGGACCCCAGTGGGGCTTACTGGGTCCTTAGGATGAGCAACCCAGAAGTGCAGTGAGGAGCACTTGGTGCTATGGAGCCTCCCTCATCCAAAGGGTGATGGATAAAAGTTACCTTCTTTCACCCAAGGTAGACAGTTCTCAGATATACTTACTAAGATGCCTCAGAAGTTTCCAGAGGGAGGCTTAGTGCCTGTGGCTAAAGTGGCTAAGGCACCAGCCACATCCACCTAAGGTGGTGGGTTCGAATCCAGCCCAGGCCCGCCAAAACAACAATGATGGCTGCAACCAAAAAAAGAATAGCCAGGCATTGTGGGGGGTGCCTGTGGTTCCAGCTACTTGGGAGGCTGAGGCAGGAGACTTGCTTGAGTCCAGGAGTTGGAGGTTGTTGTGAGCTGTGGTGCCACAGCACTCTACCCAGGGGAAGAGCTTGAAGCTCTGTCTCAAAAAAAAAAAAAAAAAGTAAGTTTCCAGAGGGTCAAACACCAGACACTTGCAGAGTGGACAATTTGCCAACACATCTTTGCTACTTCTCTGTAATTCTACCCTTTCCTCTACTCTGACTCTCTGGAATCACTTCCCAAATCAATGGGCATGAAATCTGGCTCATCTGAATTTACTTGTGCTATAAATATAAAATATGCATTGGCTTTCAAAGACATTGAATAAAAAATAAAGCTTCTTAATATTTGTTTTCTTGATTGCATTTTGAAATAATATTTTGATGTATTCTGTTAAATAAAATATATTATAAAATGAAGATTTCACCTGTTTCCTTTTGCCTTTTTTAAAAATATGGCTACTACAGATTTAAAATTAGATAACACACACATTAGTTGCATTTCTGTTGGATAACACATTGTCTTCAACTTTGGGGAATATCCCACATTCTGCTAATAAATCACCCCCTCTTTTTTATATAATTTACGTGTGATTAAATACTTGGCACCAAAGAGTCTAACCCTTGAGTCTACTAGACCATAGATAAGAGGTGATTACATAACTTTTCATTTTATCCACACTCTGCCAATTAACAGTAATTGAAAAATCAAGAAGCACAAAGACAAATCGTAGCAAACAGTAATTCTCTAAGTCTATGGTTCTCAATGCCAGTTGCCAATTAGACATATATGGCAGCTTCTTAAAACAATCCAATAATGGGGCTTCACTGTATATCAAGATAGCAGGATCTCTGGTGCATAGGCCCAGGTATCCATATTTTTTAGGAACTTTCCAGGTAATTATAATGTATAGCAGGCAGAGAGGCCCTAGCACATCTTATCAACACCAGATCAGAAGAAATATAACTGTTAATGAAAAACCATGAAAATACCATTACTTTCCACATAGATGCTTTGGAGCATCTAAGACTATAAGATTTTCTTCTTTTCAATATGGATTAGCAAAACTGACTTGCTTATTTAGCTCATAATTTATTGCTATTCTATGGGTTTAACAATGAACTTTGTTTCCTCTTAAGTAGAGAAAAAAGAACTTTTCCCCAATCCCTGTGTTTCTGGCCTAGCTTAGTTATTTATTAGTATAATTATCAAAATGATAATATAAAAATCATTCCCTAATGTCTGACTGGTTCTGAAATTTGTTGAAAACTGGCAGGTCCAAAACACCAACAATTTTACTATATTAATAAGCCCCAAAGTTCCATTTTCTTTTATGAACATAGACTTCGCATAGTTCTTAAATGTACAGAATTTAGAATTAGTTTATAACTCAAGGTTCTTTACCGAGTACTGTTTTTAGAGCAATGCTTCTCTAGGTTTAAAGGCAGGCCAGACGCAGTGGCTCACGTCTGTAAGCCTACTGCTCCGGGAAGCGAGGAGGGTGGATCGCTTGAACTCAGGAGTTAGAGACCAGCCTGAGCAAGAGCGAAACCCCATCTCTACTAAAAATAGAAAAACTAGCGAGAAATCATGGCAGGTGTCTATAGTCCCAGCTATTTAGGATGCTGAGGCAAAAGGATGTCTTGAGCTCAGGACTTTGAGGTTGCAGTGAGCTATGATGATACCATAGCACTCTATACTGGGTGACAGAGGGAGACTCTCTCTCTCAGAAAAAAAAGGAATTAAGGTGCATCTGTGCCAGCAGGCTCGTGTTAACATGCAGATTCGCACCCAGTGGGTAGGAAATGTGGCCTGAGACTTGGCTTCTCCAATAGCCTCACAGGCGAGGCTGATGCTATTGGCCCTGAACAACAAGGTAGAGAGCAAGGATTTAAAGCCAGGGTATCAAATAAAATCACAGCTCTCACAATCTGGATTCTGTCTTCATCACTCAGTGACCTTGAGCAAGTGACTTAGTCTCCCCAAGTCTCAGTGTCCTGGTCTCTGAGACAAAACCACAGCAGCTACCATGAGGTAATTCAGGCAGGGACTATACATATTGCACGTAGAATGTTGTTACTACGGATAGTACCCTTTACACTATAAAGGTTTTTGTTTTATTTTTTATTTTATTATTACTATTCTTACAGACAAGTTCTATCCTCTACTTTTTCAGTTCCAAAAGCGTGACCTAAAGACAGAAAATTATTTCCTGAAGGCCACATGTTTAGCTAAGGACAGAGTGAGCCAGCATGTGAGCCCAGATTTTGAATCCCTTAACCAAATGCCTGTTTGTCTGCAGTAGTGTTGGGTTTGCTTCAGAGTCACTTTGGGCATTTTTTTATGACAGGCTCTGTTGTACTTTATGACAGTTATTACTTGTGGTGGTTTAAGGCGTAGCCTGATTACTCTCCCACTGAGTGTGGGCTGGAATTAGCAACTCATTTTAATGAACAACATTAAGGCAGAAGTGACAATACATGACTTCTGAGACTGAGTCATAAAAGGTACCATGGCCTCCTTGCTCTTTCTTCAATCACTTGCTCTGGAAGACACCAGCTGCCATGTTGTGAGGACACTCAAGCAGCCCTGTGGAGAGGCTCACATGTCAAGGAACTGAGACTTTCTCCCAATGGTTGGTAGGAAAAAGGGGTTTTCTGCCAACAGTGACATGAGGGAATCATGTTGGAAGTGTCCCACCTCAGACTACGCAGTAACTGGATTTCAGACATGCACTACCACTCTCAGCCCAGCAGACATCTTAATTGTCCATTGGAAAGAACTTAAGCTACAACTATTTGATTAAGCTTCTCCTGAATTTCTTACCCATAGAAATAGATATAGTAAATGTTTACTGCTTTAAGGTGTAATTTTTTTTTTTTTTTGAAACAGAGCCTCACTCTGTAGCCCTGGATAAAGTACCATGGTGTCATCATAGCTAACAGCAACCTCAATTCCCGGGCTCAATTGATCCTCTTCCCTCAGCCTGCCAATGAACTGGAACTATAGGCATCCACCACCATGCTCAGCTATGTTTCCTTTCCTATGTTTAGTAGAAATGAGGTCTTCCTCTTGCTCAGCTTGATTTCAACTCTTGAGCTCAAGTAATCCACCTGCCTTGGTGTCCAAGAGTGCCAGGATTATAGGCATGAGCCACTGTGCTAAGCCAAAGCTGCTAATTTTTGTTTTAATTTTTTACGCAGTAAGAGATGATTCATAAAGTACTTACTTATGTACTTTAAAAGATTGAAAGCGTAGTAGCTGGCATAGCATATATCAATCATTTACTTATTGAATGACTTGTTCTTGCTTACATCCACTCAACAAATCATCACATATCTATTGAGAAGCTACACTATCTCAGGGTTGTTCCTGGATGTTGGAGATACAATGGCACACACGATCTCTCTTCTTAAGAAATTAATAGTCAAGGCAAAGGGAGAGATAAATATTCAACAAATAATTCACGAATGAATTGAGGCAGAACTCAGCAAATAAAATTAAATCTTAGCTATTTTCCACCTGTTTTGAAAATACTCTAGTTCTGCTGATCAAATCCCACTGGGCCAAACTGTGCCCACTTCCTGGGTTCAAGGCAAGCAAGAAAATCTAGGGTAGAATTATATATAATTGTGAAGATGCTGTCCAGAGATTTTTTAATTTCTTAGTAAATCAATTGATTTAGGCAATGATCACCAATAGATGTAGCATTAGTAAAAGACAGCCATCCAGACCTCCTGTGCTTCAAGTGGAAGGACCCCAAAATCACAGATGGATGTACATATCTTCTTGCAAAAAAAAAAAAAAAATTACCAGAATTGATTAAATGTTTACATCTAATTGTTGATACACTGGAGTTCTCGTAAGGTAATGAGGATCCAGAGAAACAGAAAAGTTTTTGTTTCCGCGTGTCTCTTTATAGTAAGTTTAGTGAAGAATGAACAGTCCTGGAGAAACACGAAACATGACAGGGCGAAAGGGTCTGACCTTATGGTAACAAACAAGTGGAAACTGAACAAGGCTCAGTGTTCAGATTCTTCTCTGTGTCTCTGACTCCTATTCCGAGATAAGAATGCTTCTTCCCTCTGGGTGTAGGGAAGGTACCTCTCACTTAATAAAGGTAGAATGGCCTGCTTCAGGGGAGAAGGGTGGGAGGAGGTCAGAAAGACCTCCCTGCTTTTGTCTTGTTCTCAGTTTCCTGCTGCTTAAAGGACTCAATATGCCAATGTGGATTATGTTGGTGTCCTGTTTCCTGAACCTCATCATGGGTTTACGGGAATCCATTAAATATTGCTTTCTGGTTTTATATGTGTTTGAAATTCCAATGAACTATTTTTTGGATTAGGAGGTTTTTACATAATCCAAAGGAGATTTCTGAGTTTTCAAGCTCTCTTTAAAAATCCAAGGAACACACCACAAGGAGACGGAGCCAGGAGCAGAGCAGTCTCCTTTAGATAGACCCTGCTCTTCTGAGCGGATCCTGGTCCTCACTGCTGCCTGTGGTTTCTATTGAACCAGCATCATTCATGCACATTATTTTCCTGGACACAGAATGCATTGATGTGTAGGGAAACTATACTGATCTGGAGTGCCGTCTAGGAAACCAAGAGTCAGCTAGAATACTCCAGTGGCCAGGAAAGCAATTGCAGCCCAGGGAGCTGAGCTCACAGGCAGGGTTAATCTGATTCTACAGTTTAACCTCTTTCTGAGGTTAACTCAAAAGCTTATTTCATTTTAGAAGCATGCTCTCTTCTAGGAACCGTCATTTGCAAGACAAAGAACAGAATATAAATGAGCCACATACACCCAAATGGCTGATTTGCTATTTCCTAAGGCTTTTGTGGAAGTTTAAATATAAAATGATACCTTTCCTAGTGTTTCTCTTACAAATTCCCTTAACTTTCTAAAATCTCTTTTTAATCCTTCCAGACTGAAGAAAAGAGACTGGCATTATCACACACGTGGCTCTCAGTCTAGGTAACTCTGCCTTGTCCTGTTCCTAGGTTTGCTTTCAGTTGTCAGTCAATTATAGGAATAAGTTCTTGGTGTTATTAAGTGGATTCCATTGTAAATAAAACAGATTCTGCCCTGCTAAAACCATTGGCATTGAGTGATAGCTATGTAAATGAAAAATAGGCCATAATTACTCTGGCTCTGTTGTCTGCATTAATCTGGGTTCAAAAAGATCATACAAAGAATAAAAATGGCCCCCAAAGTACTTCATGGTGTTCAAATACCACCATACTTATAAAACACTCATTTAAATGTGAGGCCTTTGGTGGAAGATGAGCATAAGAACTTAAAAATGCTTTTAAACAGAAAACATGGAATTAAGACTGTGAAGATAAAGATTTGTCCACTTCACTAATGATAATAGATGCATTCTCTTATATTTATGGAGAGTCTTTATATGTATAAAGGTTTAATTATATCCACACTAATATTATTATTGTTTCTATAGGCAATATTAACATATGTCCCAGGTATCATTCTAGAGATATACCAGGTATATGGATCAGCTCACCTAACTTATATAACACTTCTACAAATTAGAAACAATTTTTTTTTTTTTTTTTTTTTTTTGCAGTTTTTGGCTGGGGCTGGGTTTAAACCTGCCACCTCCAGCATATGGGACTGGCGCCCTACTCCTTTGAGCCACAGGCGCTGCCCCAAATTAGATACAATTTTTACCCCCGGGTTTTAGACCCCCAACAGTTTCTTGTCATGTAAGAGAACCAAGGATATGAGAGGTTAAAACTTTCATGATTTTTTTTTTTCCAATTTTTTGGCCAGAGTGGAGTTTGAACCCACCACCCCCAGTATATGGGGCCCGTGCCCTACTCCTTTGAGCCACAGGCACCGCCAACTTTCTTAATTTTTAGAGTGAGCCAGCAGAGGAACCAGGACGCATGTGATTTCAGGAGTCTGGGAGACCCTTCTCTCCTTGACTCTGCTTCTGTCGTCTTTTCCTTCACTGGTCAATGTCACAGGGAAAAAAAAAAAGTTTCATCATTTACCGGCAGTTTCAGGGTTTCAAGATATTCATGATTTTGCCCAGAAATTTCTCTGCAAAGGGGACTGCATCTTGGAGGTGACAATGATTCTTTTCTTGACCAAAATTTAACCAGGCTCCTCTGGACAGTCTTACCTAGGTTATGAATTTTGGGTTTCTTTGTGTTTTATTTCCCCCCCCTAACTTACTCAATGTAAGGAAGAATGCTG
>CAUYQV010024298.1:0-24399 GCA_963574575.1 Galagoides demidoff | reverse complement strand
AGTAGAATCAGAACGTTTTAAAACAATAACTGAGAAAATGACATGAAGGCTGTGTTGATTAGTTTGATGGAAGTATTTCGGATTGCATGTGAAAACCCCACACTGTACCCCAGAAGTGCATTAATGTACATAGTTACCATTCAATAAAAAAAATAAAAAATAAAAATAAAAATAAATAGAGAATTTAAAAATATATATATATAAATATAATTAATATAATATAAACATACAAAATAAAATAGTCCCTCACCTCAAGGAGCATACATTCTGGAAGGCAGGAATTGTGAAGACAATTGTCAAGAGATAAGGGTAATAAATTAGGAAAAGAACTGTAACCAAAACAGTTACATTTGGTGCCATGAGAGCCCAAATAATGACTCAAATCAGATTAGTGAAGGCTTGTGGGGAGGAGGTGACCTGTATTCTGGGATTTAAAGGATGACTCAGAGGCACAAGTGTAGGAAATGTACAGAGACGGGTATGTGGAACAGCAAGAGGGGGAGCCAAGTACATCTGAGGAGGTCAGAAACACATGGTGGATTTACATCTTCTAGCAAATCCCACTGAAGAAAGGAATGGGGAGACAGCCTCCAGTAATCTGGATAATCCAGGAGACAGTTAGTGGGACCAAACACAAGGAAGACACAGACGGGGAGGAAACATTTGATCTGGGGGATAGTCAGGTGTTAGAATTAATGGATTTGTGTCTCTCTGGAGGAAACAGAGGAGTCAAGGATGGCTTCTAAATTACTAAATCCAAATGCTAGACTGGAAAATGTTCCATTACTTCACACAGCGTCATTCTTCCCCAGGAGCCTTGCCCTGTTTGGAACAGGTATTCCCTAGGCCCTAAACCCTCCACAGTGCTAAAGCATTCCAGGCAGAGACCAGCACACGCAGAGCAGCATCCAGGCCTGTGTTGAACTACAGAGCCACAGCCCTGGTATCCATGAAAATCAAGAGCTAACTCTGTTTACAAGGTTGACAAGTACCATGCCCATCCTGCTCTCTCTTCATGTTATATTATAATCACTCAGCTCTTGATAATTAACATGACAAATGACCCTTTGACAATCATATTAAACTGAATGACTTTTTTCACCTCCAGTGCTACATGGTAATCACATTCATGATAGAGACTAGGAGGATTTCTCCTTTAATACACTGGCTGGGGTTAAAATATTCAGGGTGTCAAAACAGATGGCAACAGGCACTATATTCTATATACAGCTCAACCTGTTCCATATCAGTAGTGCAAAGAATGGCTGACAGAAAATCTATGACTCAGGCTCCAGCATAGAAAACATTAATGCAAACATTCTCTGCCCAAAGGACTTGGCATTTACCACACTTTCTACTGGAAGCACAAGGTTCCTGTGCCAAAGGTCAGGGGCAGAGGGATTAACTTTTCCCATATATTTAAGCCAACTGTCCGTCACATCAAAAGTGCAGGAGCACACACATGCACCCACACTCCACAACTATAGTTGATTATGAAAAAGGTCAGCTGAGTGATTTGCTGCCAAACACACATGCACGCGTACACACACACACACACACACTGTAACTGCTAACATTAGCAGAATAAAAAAAGAATGACCAGCTCTCAGATTTTCAAACAACAAAGAAAAACTGGTCATTTCTGTCAATAGAATCTATTGCTTTCAAAGACTAAAGCACAATAACGTTCACTTTTCAGTTCAACAGATCATTTATTCCCCAAAGATTTTTCCAAAGTGAGAAAATAAAACAAACTATGTGTGCCAAAATGTCAATATATATACATTTGATGAGTCTCCCATCTTAATAAATGAATTATTTGCTAAATAATGGGCTGAGGATCATTTCACTTCCTCAAATATACCATTATGATATGAAATATTTAAAAATCACCTAGGTATTCTCTATATGCCACTTAGCAAAGAATATGGCATTTATCAAAAAATAAAATATTTCTTTCCTAGGTATTCTGTTCTCTTGAGAATCTAGAACCCTATGTACACGATATACAGTGAACACACTTATATATTACATATACAGTAAAACCTCCATTGTTGACCACCTCCTCACATTGACCACCTCCTTATGTTGACCTAATTTTCATAGACAAGACATTCCCATGAATATATTGTAAAGAGCCCAAGCACCAGACTTATAGAAGCAGCCACCAGTTCTTGAGGGAGGTGCTGGGAGCAGGACAATCTCCCAGGCGGAGACAAGCCCTCAAGCAACTGCATGCGTTAATGAGATAAGACCGGTCACTAGTTAGCAAGCAGGTGTTGGACCTTGAACATTTGTGGTGCAACAGGGTGGGAGTTAAGCCCATGGGGAAAGAGTATGTGGCAATCATTAAGCACATAGTCCTTGTATGTGGGCCCCCCACACCTGTTGTATATCGTCTCAATAAAAGGCCATGGCAGAGGTTACTTGGGGCTCTCCTGCACCTATGGAGAGTCCACCTCTTGCAAGCTCATACTTATGATCCATGTACTGGCTGGTTCCTGCATGAGGGGAGAAGGTGCCAAAGCAGCACCAACAAGGGTGACGGGGTGACATAGCGGCACCAACAATATATCAATAGGGTGGGCCTATTCCTTATGTTGACCAGTCCGTTATGGTCCTTTGGGTAGTCAACTTACAGAAGTTCTACTGTATTTTACATATTACTCATCACATATATTTATGTACTATATGTCCTGCATTGTATATTACAAGCCATATGAAATGCAATATGATAAATACATGTATTTTTTTAAGTTTGTATTCTCTCAAAACTAAAGTCTAAGGCTTTTATATTTATATACTTTCATTTTGTACATTGATATTCTCCAAAAAAACCTAAATGAAGTGGTAAAAATCTGCACCCTGGTGGAGCGTGTAAGAGCATTCTCAGTATCACCCCCTCCCTCTTTCCATTTTCTTTGGACACATCTTATGAATCCCAGGGACATGTTTAATCACCAGCCGTGAGTGATATCATCCACTTATGTGTCATCTTGCACATCCATTTCAGGGTACACTGGGAATGAAAAACGTCTCCCATGGGGTGAGATAAAAAGGAAAAGCTTCTTTCTCCACCAATAGATTTGAATGATGCAAAGCAGGTCAGGTTTGGGGAGGAAAAAAAAAAAGAAAAAGTCTGCTCTGTAAAATTCAAAGCCAGAAAAGAGTTCAAATTGAATCTTTGACAGATACTGCTTTTAAACAGACCTCCTATCAGTGAAAAGTGCTGTTCTCCAAGTGATTTCGCATATATTTTTAATGCCAATTCGTGTCAGTATTGACACTATGTTTTGACGGTAAGAGGAATTAAAATGGTTCTGAGTACCTGAGGTGACTATTGACACATCAGATTACGCTTAATGTTTCAACAGCAAAGCAAAGGGGAGCAAAGCAGTCGTCCTACCATGCCTGGCTTACTAGAGCCTTTTTCTAGCCAGGAGTATTACCTCACAAGAAAGAGATAGCTCAAATGGGATTGGCTGGCTTTGAATATAAAACAAGGCTCAGAGTAGAAGAGTCTCTTCCCTTTAAAGGTTATGCTCATTCTTTTCTGTGGGAATAAACAAGAACTGGCTCTTTATCAAGAACTCAGAATCTCCTCCCTCAGGCATTCCTTGTCTTCGGAAGCTGGAGCAGGAGGAGTCTAAGAGTAGCAGCTGCAGCATGGCCTCCCCCAAGGCCCCCATGTTCCACCTGAGAGTGCGGCAAGGCTGTCGGGGACACGCTTTCAACAAGATATATTAGAGTAAAGGGTATGAGGTGTCTAGGGCTTCATGAATTGTCACATTCACATGCAATACTAAATCTTCTAATCGTGTGGGGTTGGGGTGCAGCTTATGGAAGGTCATCTGCCCAATTTGTTAAGAATTACTCCTGTAGCTGAAGTGTGCATGAAGAAACTGCAAAGGGCAGTTAAGCTCAAGCTCTCATCAGGCTAAGGGAGATGTCAATTCTAACATCCACTTTTTCTCTTCAAAGATAAAAATATAATCCAAGTAGACCCTACCAAAACAGGATGAGTAGGTTTTGTTTTTATTCATTTTAATTGACAAGTAAAAATTGTATATAATTAAAGTATATGAAATGATGTTTTGAATTATGTATACATAGTGGAATGCCAGACATTTCTTTTTAAGTTAGAAAAAGCTAATATTCCTTTCCTTATTATTTTCTCAAGCTCTTAAAAATATCTGGCACGTTGGCAATGAACATTTGAGCTTTTACCCTGGTAGAATTATACCCTGGGATTCCTAGGCTTAATAAGGATTACCATAAAGCAGGAATTTGCCAGCTAGAGTAAGTTTGGAAAGTTTGTCTATTTACAACTGAATATTTACTTTTTGTTTTCCAATGTTTGTTTATTCTTTTCATCTGATTCAAGGCAACCCGGATAGAAACCGTCTGCTCATACCTAGGACTATGGGATTTCCAGAATATATTTCTTTGTCAGCGTGTTTGTATATGAATCTAAGTGGAAGAAAGCAGATTATTCCCTCTAAAAGACATATTCTGCAGCTATCTGTGGAAAACAGGCAAGCCATTGCTTGCCTAGTGCTGGTAATCACAAAGCATTTTTCTGAAAGCTTTGTAAATGCTTTTTGCCCTACAGATAAGAGATTTAAAGTAGACAGAAATAAATGACAGAGCTCACAGTGACTTACCTCTGTGGCACCAGCGCTTGCCTAGCAGGCTGCAAACTCCAGGCTCTTCACAGTCCCTGTCAGGTTTGCCTTTCCTGCTGCCAGCCAAGATGTGACGGCAAACAAGGCAGTGTGGAGAACAGAATGTAAACAGGATTCAAGTCGGCCAGGCCCCGGGTCGAACCTCACCCTGCCACTGACTATTTGTGAAGTCCAGCTTTTCCTATGGTAAAATTGAGATGATTGACGCAGTCCAGAGAGCAGTGAGAAGGACTAAATAAGTGTTTGGGTTAGTGCTTAGAAGAACATAGGACCTGGTTTTGTTCGTTGTTTTGTTTTGCACAAAACACACACATCCCCTTTTAGCCACACCTTGAAAGCAATCTTAATATAGCAATTTACTTTTAGACCCTGAAGTAAGAAGTATCCTGCAAACGATGACCTCATCAGCCCTGTACATAGGCCACGTGTTCCTTCAAATGCCAAGGAATGTCGGTCATCTTTTCATGAACCTCACACCACAGGAGACATCGGATACATGGATACATTTTCTTCCCCAAATACATTCTTTCTAATTTAAGTGAGAGCCTAAGGGGTTGGGCTGACAATGGGATGGATATCTAACTTGTTGATTGACAACTCTCAGTGAGGCTGGGGGTCCAGGGTATTGACAGAATAACTGAGATAGAAGAAACTTTTGGTAATTCTCATGTTCATAATATGTTCAGCATGGAGAGGAAAAAGTGAAATGCTCCCCACATGTTCCGGCAGGAGTTTATTCGATGTCTTTCCTGATCCGTAGAGAAAGCCAGCCTTAGCTCTGTCCATGGTACCTCCAGCTGAGCCCATGGGAATGCAGCTCCCCACTCAGCTGTGGCTTGGGCCAACACCTGCCTCCACCACTCCTATCTTGAGGAATAAAATTGTAGGACCTGGGTGCACATCCACACCTCAGCTTCTTCCTTTTCCCTCAAGGACACTTCTCAAAATATATATTCTGTTTTCACCATTACTTGATCACCATTCTCCCTCCTCAGCCCCAGACTCTTTTCTGATCATTACCAACATTGACATAAGACTACCCAGTAATTAAAAAGAATTACACTCTATTAACAGATTTTAATATAATATTTACACGTTAACATAGTCATCTTTAAAATATATATTTATATATACATTTAACATATAATTTTAAAAGAAACACTTGTCCTAATAATGTATCTATTTTATACCTTATTTGGAAAGAACGAGAAGGCTTGAGGGAGAAGAGGAAGGTGGAGATTGAAAGGGGAATTTATGTGTATCAATATATAAAACACTAAAAAACAATAAAATCTCTCTTCAGTTTTTCATAGGAGTGCTACTTTTTTTTATACACCCTTACAGTAGTCTCCAATTGCTATTGACTTTTTCAAGATCAATATGCCCCAGAGGTGCAAATCAAATCTGAATTAAGATCAAATCCTTTTTGAGCTCTTAAGTCTATACTTTGCCAAATGCCCCAGACGTAGAGATACATCATCTCAGTCAAGTTCTGCTATTATTGCATCTATATTTTCGTTCAACAAATATACATTAAACATCCATCATAGACCAGAAACTATACTGTACTGGAGATTCAAAAATTTTAAAAAGCGCTGTCCTACAGAGTTGTGAATAAGAGATACAGATACCAGCAATTAAACTGACAGGGATGAATACAATGTGAGGATTATGCACATGGGACTAGAAGAGCTAGAAAAACTCAAACTAAGAAGTCTCAGAGAGTTTCCCAGATAAAGAAACATGGGTTCACTATAGATGGACCTGTAATCCCCAACAGGTACCAAACCCAAACAGGTGTTCCTAGCAATGAAAACAGTATATACAATGACATGGCAGGAGGAAACAGCATCATACTTACTGAAACCGCTTTTCATAGAGTGAATGGATCCTAGATTGTAGCATTCGAAAGTAATATTAGAGAAGCAAACACGGTTATATTATAAGGAACTTGGGGTGCTAAATTTATCCTGTGGGCAATAAGGACTATCAAAGAATTTTAATCAGGGAGTGATATAACCAAATTTGCATTTAAAAGCTATGGCTGCAGGGTGAAGGCTAAATCAAAAGAGGAGGGCAGTGGAATCAGGGCACCCATTCAACTAGTAATCCAAGCAAGAACTGCTACAGCAGCAGACTTGGCTATAAAAGAGAAGGGCATTTTGGAGATGGATCTGACAAGCCATTTAGAGCTGTACAATGAGAAAGAAAGGTGGCAAAGTGACCTGAGATGATGATGCCTGGGTTTGTCTTTCATAGACCGGTGTTGCTTTTCCTTCAGACAGGGACTATCGAAGGGTGTACATAAGGGAGAAAAATGAATAGTTCAGTCTGGACACAGAATTTTGAGGTGCCCATGGAACACAGGAGAAGGGGTATTCTGTGACAACTGGATGTGTAGTTCTAGAAATCAGGAGAAAATCTGGACAGGAGAGAAGAAGGCCATTCAAGAGGTAGTTGAGATTGAATTTCTTCCATGTGTCCTACTCCCACAATATCTTCCCTCTTTTTTTTTCTCTATTCTTTCACCTCCATATGGAACCTATTCTCTGTGACACATAATCACTTTCAAGCATAGCACAACTAATCAAACATGTTTTTCGAAGGGTCCTACTATATACTAAGGCAAAAGAAAGTAAGGAAACGCAACAAATAACATCAACCACATTTAATATAATCAACTTCATAAAATTTTGTTTTATATGAGAGACCAGGTTCTACACAGAAGCCAAAGAAACAGTCTGCATTTTAAGTTCTGATAAACAAAACGTGTTTCATGCTTCCTACCTTGAGGCATTACTAAAGAGGGTAATACACTATTTCATTGTTTACCAAATACCCACACATAATTGTGAAACAGGCCTGCATGTCCTACTAGCTACTCTTATCTTTTCCAGATAACTATCAAGAATAATTGCCTATATTTGCAAAATAGAAACAGTGAGGACAAAACATTTGGGGTGTCTGAAACGCCTGTTTGGGGCTTTTTATAACACCTGTCTTCAGAGCAGAATACACACAGGTCTTTCCACTCTTGCAGGTTCGGGCCAAAGGTGTGGAGAATCTACTCCAAACTGCAAATTATTTTGAATTGGACACACATGCCACGCATTTGTGGCAGCCTAGCATTTGGTGCTTATCACGTGTCCAGTCAACAAATGCAGTAGAAAATGACTTTTCCCCCCTCAGGCACCATGCTACAGCAAAACCATGATGACAGGTCTTCTCTGGTATTATGTTTTGTGGGAGGAGAGGAGTTCATTTCAAATTAATTTATGATCTGTGAAAAGTGCTAGAAACACACTTCACTGCACCTTGAAGCAGGCACCACGCCCTTGTAAAATCCATTTGAGGGATTTTCAGGGCGGGACAATGATTCACTCCCTGCCCCTGGGTCAGGCTGCCAGCATTAAGCTACTGGTATTCAGAACCATGGAATCAATTTAAGGAGTCAAAGAGGCCTGTCACTTGGAAAGGCTTGGAAAGATAGCATTAAATGCCACTATAGTGTCTGAAAGCTGAGCCTAGAGGAATTTCAGTCTACCAGAAGTATCACCTGGGCCAGTGTACATAAGTTGGTTTTTTTTTTTTGGGAAACAAAACAAGAGCCTTATTTCTCATCATTGGAGTCTGTTCAGGACAATAGTCACTGCACTAATGAAATGTTTGTCAATAGCCAATTGGTGCTATTTGATCCAGGGCTTACACACACCAAGAGACTTCCTTACAATCACCAAACGTATCAGTCCCTGATTAAAGTAGTTTTTCCTGTGGGTCTTATGGATCCACATCCGTTTTGCTGCTTGCCATCAGTCTCATAACTCATCTATGAAACTAGGATTCAAAGCTGTGCTTTCTGGTTGGCACCTGGCTTTGCACTGCAGTGTTGCTACTACACACAATTACAAAATGATTTTTTTTCAGGGACTTATAAACTTTTCTTCATACTCAAAGCAATTCATACCCATCATGTCTAATGCAAAGTTTCATAAATGAGCAGACAAAAAAATAGAAGACTCCTGCATCAAAACCAAACATTTATCCTCAGGACCCTTATTTTTTGTAATAAATATTATTTTTTGACAATCAGACCAGTTTCAAGATAAAGAAATACTCTTTCAGGTTTTCTCAATAAGGATAGACCTAGTGTTATGGATTCAGAAGTCCTTTCCATGGGTTTATTACATAAGTATTTGTTCTGAAACAGTGAGAGGCAAGTAGATTCTCAAACAAAGTAAGGAACAAAAACTTGTTGCCCTATGCTGAGAGCTAGAGCCTGGGTCAGACATAGTCAGAGTGGAATGATTTCTGGATGCTGTTAGTTAAAGTAGAACCCACTTCCTCAAGAGCCAAGTAACTTATATGTGGAGAGAAGAAGAAAATAACAAAAAAAGAAAAAAAGAAGAGGAAGAAAAGAAAGGAAAAAAAGAGAGAGAGAGACAGAACAGAAATCAGAACACAACAGTGTCACCATTAGAGTTTATAGTAGGGTTGGATATTTAAACAGATATTCAATATTAAAGAAGATACAAACACTCAGGCAAGCAACAAGTAGATCTGGGACTCAACCCAGAGAAAAATTCCAATATCCAAAGATAAGGAAGGAAGAATTTTTTAAATCATAGTGATAGCCACAGACAGCTATCAGTAAAGAGACCTTGTAAAGAAGCCATCATCTCCCCCGGTCAAGAATCTTAGCATTTCTACAAAGGTGCCAATCAATTCCATAACAGAATAACTTAAGAGAAATAAACAACTACATCTGGACCAATTAAGGGAAATATTTCATGACCAATGCATCAAAATAAGTGTGTCTCATAATCAAAGGCCTTTCCCTTCCCAGATTAAACCTTTCCTTTTTGTAGCTGAACTGATTTTAATTAAAACCTGTCCTCTAACTATTGGATCCATTTTATAAACTCCATATGAGATATTTACAAGTATGCCATTTCCCCTGGCTTCCCTAAGATGTGAGGGAAATTAGGTATGTGACACAACCACGTAGAATAGACAAAGAAAAGACTGAAGATCGAGGAGTCCATGGTCCTCTCTGATTGTTCAAACCAATCAGAGTTTGAACTTGGAGAAGTCTTTAGAGAGTTAATTTAGAATCCTCATAGTAAAGGGGGGTCTTTGTTCATGGACTCATCCCAAAAATTTTTAGTGTAATCAGGATATTACATTCAAACTTAAGAGAAGACTAACAAAATGTTATTTTCTTAAGAGCCAATTAACATTTTAAAGTAACGTATATGGTAAGAGATCTTTTAAAAAATAAAATGAACCAGGAATAAGAATTTAATTTTAGTAATACATTTTATATACTATACATCTTCCATGTGAAAGCCTAGAATTACTTTTCATAATGCTGGCCTTAAATTCTCCTTTCTGATTATAAACAATTTCAACTATCGCTATGCTAATGACTCACATTAATGATAATACTAGAATAATGCTTCTTGACTTCTAAGAGCTTCCTATTGGTTTGGGACTTTTTGTTTGTTTGTTTTTTGTTTTTTGCTATCTTTTCTTTTCCAGAAGTGATGAACAAAAAAAGTATCAAATGATTCTTCAGAACACTCAAAAAAAAAAGCACCAGAGACCTGCACACTTTAATATTTTTCCTAGGATTGTAAAAGTAAAATTTGATATGAGGATCCCTTGAGTATTTTCTATTTTGTATTTTTGGTGCTCAGAAATAAGATGCAGTATGTCTTGTAGCTTTGTTTATGGTCAAATTAATACCAAGGAAAGCAGGTATTCTAGGGAGAAGAAAGGGAAATTTGTTCTTTATCACATGAATTTTCCCGAGGAAAATAATCACAAGTAATGATGGGAGAACAAACATGAATACTTTGGGTTTTTATTAATAAATAAAAATATTTTCACAAAAATAACTTGAAGTCACATAAAATAATTTTATGTACAAAATTTGTTTTTAAGCAGTCAGACACGTTCATGAAAAATGAGATGTTGCTATCATTTTAAAATTCTGAAAGGAAATTTATTTTGCAGTTATTTTATTGCTAATCTCTTTCTAAAAGTAGCCCCATTCTTTGACTCACTAGAGACTTCTGTGAACAGCCATAGTAGGCTTATAAAAATTGTAATTCCACACGATGTTAGAAAGTACGATAACTCTCAGAAAACTTCCCAGAAAATTTTCTAGAATTTTGGTCTTTAGAAAATTTAAGTTGGAACAAACTTCATAAAAAAGACAGCTCCACTGTGGTCAAAACGACCAGGTGTGGAAACTATGCTTGGAAATGAATCCTCTAAACGCCACTTTAAGAAATGAAGTGAGAAATCAGAGTGCCTCTCTCTGCTGAGAAAACCGGTCTCTAATCCTCCCATTGAGTTTGTTATTTAGATCACAGTAATTGCTTAGAGTTTCCAAAAAGGGACCGCACTTATAAAGAGAACTAGAAGGTATTTTATTATTAAAACAATCTCACAATCCATTGACTGTAGCAACAGTGATTCCCAGTGTTCTCATTTAAGTAGAGTTAAATAAAAATTTTAATTCTGCCCCACTGGAAAAGGAAACTGTTCAGTGAATGGCTGTGTTCAGTCAGTGGCATCTACTGCTGGTACATGGATTACATTCAACTGAGATTAAGCCATAGGTCTATAAATGTAGCAAGAATTTCATAAAATTTCTTTTTGATACCATAGGTTTATAAATCAGTGACTGGGATTGTCAAATATTCTAGGAGATATAGGTAAGGGACAAATGTCATGGAATAAAAATATATTTTCAAGTAACAAAAATCTTTTTCAAAGCAAAAGTGAAACTGAGATCTTATAAATATGACCACATATTCTGACATAAATTTCCTTTTCACTTGCTTTCCTCTCTACTTCAATTCCTTCTGCCTTTCATTTTTCCCTTATATATTTCTACAGTTTTTGCCTCATTTTCTCGTCCTCAAGCTGCTTCTTTTACTCTCTCCTCATTTCTTGACATTTTAAAGCCTCATCTCTTTGTCTTTTTCCACTTTTGTTCACACCTGCTGTGGACTATCTCCTCGTATAGGACCAGACTAGGTTCAATAGTTTTAGACTTTCATTTAGAAATAGTATCAAGAAAGAGGTATCTCAAATTTAGATAAGAGTATGTGGTACATTTTTAAATGAGCTCTCAACCAGAGAGACCTAGCTTCCAAAAAAAAAAAAATCATACCAAAATCTGTTGAACCCTACTCGTTATGAAATATTTTTCAGTCCATCTGTGATCAGGAAATAGGACTAACTAAAATATCAACATTTCCTGCAGAGAGGAATCAAAGAGGATTTTATGGAAGAATGAGGTGTGCCCCAGTTGAAACGGAACCGCTTAGCAGCTCAGTAACTATGTGTCTTGACCATGCCACCAACTTCTATATTCAGGGTTTATCTTCATATCTCCAGCTCCCAGCACAATGATTTTCTCATAAATAATAATAAATTTTGTTGAATTGAATTCAAGTAGTAGCTAACTTGAGCCAAATTGTCAACCACTGTCAAGACCGTATGGTTGGTTAGACGCCTATATTTCTTGTAGTGAGTTTCCTGTACTCGAGTATAGGTAAGAATAATGAAAAGAAATCATCTTAATACTGGCGAATTACAACAACGAGTGATTATTAGCCATCTACTATATTCAGGTAGATCCACCTGTGATGGTCATTAGGCTGTTTCTAAATTTTCCCACAACTCTTTGAAATAGGTGTAAGGATCCCAGTTTCACAGATGAGACAATCCCAAGCACTTTTGACCAGCCCATGTCAACCCAGGTAACAAGAAAGTGAAGATCTAAAATAAAGCTGCCTGGTGCCAAAGCCCATGCTTTTTCATTACCTTGCGCTTGCAATTGTAGCCTCAGGAATGATGAAGAGCATCAGGCTGACGTTGCAGAGGGAGACCAAAAGTTGGAACCATTCACACAACCTTTAAAAATAATTGTTTACAATTTTCGTCCAACAAGTCAGGCATTCTGGTCCTTTACACATTGTATTTGCCTGATTAGGATAGTATTCCATAGCGGGGATATTTCCAAAGTGCCTGTGCTTATCTCTCACTTGAGTATAGGAAAACTATTTCCATGCAGCTAAGTATTCCAAGCTTCTCAGCATGGGTTACATCTTCCTCCTTACTTACTGCTTGAAACTCTGTCCCTTCCTGTGGCAAACAATGCTCTCAGTTAAGAATAACTTTATGTTCCTTCTCTGAACAAGCGTACTACAGAGGTGACCCTCAATTGCTGCAGCAGAGGCAAACAGATGGCCCTGCATGGCTCCCCACCGGCCCGGCCACAGAGTGACTCTGATGGCAGCCATGCGCCTGCTCTCTCAAGCACACAAATAGAGCTGCTCTTTGGGGAAAGCGCTGAGCAAGAAAGGCAGAAAAATGACTGTCTAACAGGGGAAGAAGCAAGAAGGATGAGGCCAAAACCACAGGTTTACTGAGAATTGGTTCATTTTATCAAATAATTACCACAGAGAAATAAAGACCATTGATATATAATCCCAGGTAATGTCATGAGACAATGCAAACATTCAGTCTGATGCCTGGGCTTTTTGCCCATCCTAAAATGTATCACAAAATGAGACTGATTTCCTGCATTAAAAAAAGGAGGTGAATAATCTTTATTTATAGTGTAAATCATCACCATTAGTTCACAAAACACTTCCCTTGCTCAGGAATTACAGGAAGGATGCTATGTCAAAACAGAATATAAAGGAGAAACAATTTAAATATATTAATAAGTGGTCATATTTTATAGAATCTGTTATGGTTTGGATACAGTGTGTTTGTCCCCATCAAAACTCATGTGGAAATTTGATCCCCAGAGTGGCAATGTTGGGGGGGAGGTGTTCAGGTCATGGTGGGGGGGGGTTCCCTTATGAATAGCCTGGTGTGGTTCTAGTAGTCGTGAGTTCATGCTCTGGTGAGGCTGGATTAGTCCCCTCAAGAGAGGCTTATTATAAAGCCAGGATGCCCCTTGGGTCTGGTCCCTCTTCACATGTGTTTTTTTTTTCCCCCTTTTGACTTTCTCTGTCATGTTTTGGCCCAGCAAGGGGCTCTCTCCAGAAGCCAAGCAGATGCCAGTGCCATGCCCCTTGAACTTCCCAGAAAAACTGTGAGCTAAATAAACATCTTTTCTTTGTAAATGAAATACCAATGACAGGTATTCTGTTATAGCAACACAAAACAGAATAAGAGAATCCTATAGTTTGTCAAACATTTTCACCATTATTTGACTAAATTGGACCAAATCCAAACCTTATAAGACAAAGTCCATTACTTCACCTTACAAATGAGGAATTTAAGACCAGTCAGGTTACATAATTTGCCCTTGGTCCCGCTGGTAGAAAGCAAAGGAGCTGAGATTTTAACTGGGAACTTCAAATCCAAAACCAAGACACACTTTCCTAAGACTACCATGGATCTTAACTTTGAATAAGCATCTGTGCAGAGCCAGCTTCTTCTGTCTTACCCTTCCTCAGCAAGGACATGTGACCTGTGCAGCTGCACAGAGCCTGAGATCAGAATGTCCCTGGCTTGGTCTAATACCCTGCTGTCCCCATCTTGACATTAGAACAAGATGCCCCACATTTGCATTTTGTGCTGTGCAACCACAAATTATGTAAGCAGTCCCTGCACAACCCTGCTAGGATCATCACACTACATTTTCATTGTAAGTGTAGTCATCTGTGGTCTCTAGAAGATGGAACCCCTTCCTAGCAAGCCTCTAAGACCGGTGATGAACCCCAACTACCTCTCTGATCTCACTTCTGCCCTTTACACTCCCCATTCTAGCCAAGTTAGTCTCTGCTCTAGTGAGCACTTTCCATGCTTTCTGCCTAAAACATTCTTTGCCCAAATATTCCTATGCCTCATTCCTTCTCTTCATTTCTCTGTTCAAATACTATTGCAATGGAAAGGCCTCCTCTGGCCATCATCTTTGAAACAATGTCATCCCCACATCTACCCAATCATTTAAATTGCTTTATTTTTCTTTATAGTATGAAGGTACCACCTTAAATAATATATACTCATTGGTTCAATTTACATTGTTATGAAAATTCATATGTTGAAGCTCTAACCCCCAGTACCTCAGAATGTGATTTTGGGTTAAGACCTTTAAAGAGGTCATTAAGTTATAATGAAGTTGTTAAGGTGGGCCCCAGGCCAATCAGACTGGGATCTTGAGAAGAGGAAATTTGGACATAAGGAAAGATAGCAGGGGTGTGTACACAGAGGAGAGACCTCGTGAGGACACAGAGAGAAGGAAGCCATCTGCAAGTTAAGGAAAGATGCCTCAGGAGAACCAAACCTGTCAACACCTTCATTTTGAATTTCCAGCCTCCAGAACTGTGAGAAAATAAGTATTTGTTGTGTCACCCACCCAGTTCGTGGTATTTTGTTATGGCAGCCTGAGCATGCTAATACAGCTGTCTCAGCCAAGCACTGTGATGTCTCTGAGAGAAGGGACTTTATTTTGTCCACCTGTACAAACCCAGAGCCAAGCAGTAGACATAGTAGCTATTTTTAAATTGTTGAATAAGCAATGAATGATTTCATGATTACTTAAGAGGAATTTGAAGAGAATCGCCAAATATTTTATGATACCAAAATGTTTTATTCCATGCTGCCTGAATTAATTATGCCACAGAAAAGACTTGGGAACGATTTTGTTAAACAAAGGTTTTTATTGTAATAGGACTTGACCAGCTCTGAGTCCAGGCCTGTAATGCAGCTGCTAATGAACTACATCAAGACCAAGAAACTAAGAATCACAATACCTGCTAGAAGAAAAGCTATTGTCACCCAGTGTTTATTATTAGAAAAAATACATAAAACAACCTACAGCAAAAATCAATCAAGAATCAAAAGGATGCCATAGAACATGCCTCCCTATGCATTTCTTTGAGAGTTAAGATCAGTTACAATTAATTGCTTTTAGCACTTGTAAAGCTACATAAGGATAGCTTTGTCCTGACAAACAACACATTCAAATTGCTACCTGTTCTTTAGCTTGTGTCAATATTACCACAGCTTTTGTCTTCACATTAACAGGATGAAACAGGAGAACAGCAGATTGCCAATCAACACATTGATTGATAGTCCCACTGTTCTCTTGACTCCTGTACTCCTAGGCCAGACGGTGGCGAATCGTCTTTGGGAGAAATGGCACTCCTTTGAGCATTTCTGTCCCTGAAGACATTTTGGACATGAGCAGTTATCCCATGGACATCTTTTCCTAGGTAGGTAAGTGGAATTACTTGAGTACTGTAGACCTCTAAAAGAATGTAAGAGCTCACTTATCCCACTTGTCTCCGGGATCTGTCTGCTTATTGCATAATGTAACTTAGACGTATGGGAAATATTATACAGATGTCCATGATTTCCATTTACAAATGTATGAGATCAAAAGGAAAATGGCATTGTGCTAGGTGTTTCGGAGCAGCTCCTATTTTATACTTGGCCTCCTCACAAATCTTACTTCCATGTCATTGAAAACAGAAAAAGTTTTAGATGCATTAAGTATAACTAACTATATGCCAGCTACTCTGGGAAGCTCTTTAACACTGTAAGCCATTTATCAACCTAAAACTTCTGGAGTGATTATTTTTATCAATAGGAGATGATGAAGCTAAGGTTCAAAAAGATCAAGAACTTGTCCAAGATCATGCACCTCGGTACTGACAGTTCTGAATACCTTCCCAGCATTCCAATTCGTGTTGACAGAAGCTAACTCTTCTATTCGGAAGACCATCCCTTGCCGTATTCTCACTCTCAGAATGGTTGGGGCAGACCTGACAGCTGAGTAATGTACATGTAAACCAGGTGCCCTGATCCAAAGGAATAAGAGGGACAAGAGAATGATACTTGGAGCTTTTGCAGGAATTGATAGATAGATGGGATGTTATCCTGGACTTAACACATGTCATCATAGTGGGGAGAACTGGCTAAAAATGAAGCTACTACAGAGAAAAGCCAAGCAAATAATGGAAAGAGATTGTCAAGTAAGGGAAGGAAAGAGAAAGAGACTATGAAAGCATTATTTGACCCCTGCCTCTAGCAATGTCAGAGAGTAATCACAGACCTACACCCTAGCCTTCCCAACTTGTCTGTCATTCGATTTCAGTATTTCTAAAGCAAATTTGAGTATTTTTACTTGTTTGGCACACAATCAAGAACCTTGTAAAATACCTAAGATAGGCCCTTCCTTCCTTCCTTCCTAACACACACACACACAAAAAAAAACCAAAAATAAAAAAACCCTAGGCCAGGGACATATGATACTTTTTACCAATTATTCCTTTTATAAAGTTCTTTGCCAATGTCGATTGGTTAATGTGGATTGACCCAGTAGCTTAGGCTTTGAAAGCAAATACTGATAAGGGCAATTTGACTCCACTATTTTCATTCTAGTAGTCATCATCATAACCTCTGCATTGTGCTTTGACATTCTGATCCAGGTATCATGCCAAATCTACTATGAAATCAGATAATAAGTGTTTTCCAAAAGACCAATTATCTTCTGATCCTCACACCCTCTGCTAAAATATTTCCATAAGAAACCAAGGCATGGAGAACTAAAGAGACTTGACCAAGATCCCTGAGCAATTAATGACAGAATTAACTTGATCACTTATCACTCTGCTATTACAAATACAAAAGTTAGCTAATCAGAATGACAGACATCCTTCTCCTGAGTAACTTGTAGGGTGCTTCAATCACTCCAAGGTAGGTGACAAAGCTCCAGCTCTAACTGAAGATCTAAGGAATGGGGGCCTCATTTCTGATGATGGCCAACTAACAAAAATTTTCTACATCCTTGGTTTTCAACTTTATTTTGAGGAACAAAATTCATTTCATTTTTTTCCAAATGAATTTTTGCTTGATGTCTTATTACATGAAATAGATGGCTATTTTTAAATGTATGTATAAAATGTATGTATATTTTTAAACGTATGTACTTTCTTATAAATACTATAATGTAATACATTATAACTTTCTTTGGAATTAATAAAGAAAATAAAAGTCCTGTATTATGAACATTCATTTTGAAATAAGAGGTATGTAGAGAGGTGTGGCCCTGTGTCAGCCTTAGATACAATTTATTTCCAACATTGTTGGTTTGGTTTTATGGTGTAAATAAGAACCTCAATTCCTGCCAATGAATGTCTGATAAATAGGAAGAAAATTATTTGTTTACTACAGTTTACTTTTCTTGCCGTCTCAGAATACTCTTCAAATAAGAAGAGACAAAAGGAGATTTATGTAGAATATTAGGGAGCAGGGAGAGAAGTAACTCTATTGCATAGGTTTTTACTGTAATATTAATAACTAATATTTACTGAAAATTTTAAATGTATTTATGAGGATGCTTTCAATCTCAAGTAAAAGAAAATTTAACAGTTATTTGACTTGCCAGGGGTCAGCAAACTTATTCTATAAAAAGCCAAATAGTAAATATCATAACATTGTAGGCCATGCAGTCCCTATTGCCATTACACAACTCTGCCACTGCAGCATGGAAGCAGCCATAGACAATATGCACATGATTATATGTGGCTGTATTCCATAAAACTTTACTACTGGGTTTCCCCAAAATAAGACACTGTCTTATATTTATTTTTTTCTCAAGAAGACACACTAGGGTTAATTTTCAGGAGATGTCTTATTTTTATTAAGTATAATACAAGAATCTACATTTATTCAAATACAGTTAAGTCATCTTCTACTGGAACCTGACTGGGGAGCCAATGTTGTTGGTGGGGCTGGTGCTAGTGATACATGAACTCCTTTCCCCTAGCCCTTCGCAGGTGCGCAATAGGATGCCTGTGACAGCGGTTACCGGTTACTATATGCACACCCCCACAAATGCAAATGGCTTGGAGAAAGGAGCTGTGGCAGATAAAAGGTATTCCAGTCTTCCTTACCACTCCACACCAAAATGCGTGGCTTGCATAATGTATCTGCATAGCCACGCCCATCTAGGTCTTATTATGGGGGTAGGGCTTATATTGAACAAATGCATAGAAATCCTACAAGGGCTTATTTTTGGGGTAGGTCTTATTTTCAGGGAAACATGGTAGTTGATGGGGAAAAAAATAGTCAGAGGGCCTGATTTGTCCCACTGGACATGGCTTGCCAACCCCTCATTTAAACTGTAACAACTCAAAACTTTGACTAAAAACTCTACAATTTGGCCATCATAAGTTAGGATACTGGCTCAACAATGACATCATGGACAATGGCTCTTCTTAATTTTTTAATTTTCTTTTTCTTTTTAATATTTACTTATTTATTTATTTGCAGTTTTTTTGTTTTTTTGGCCAAGGGCTGGGTTTGAATCCACCACCTCTGGCATATGGGGCCGGTGCCCTACTCCTTTGAGCTACAGGTGCCACCCCCCCCCATTTTTTTATTATCCTCAACACATTGACTTTCATTCTGCATTTTGTTACTTCAAGATTGCAAGCTGACTGCTGCAGCACCACTTGGCAATTTCTCCCATGATAGTCTCAAGCAGAAAACAAGAGGGGAAAGCAAAACAAGGAGGGACTTTCCTCCTCACATTTTATTATGGGACAATGTCTTTCCCAAAAACTCCTCAGAATAAGACCTTTCCATATGTTTGCTGTTCACACACTCAACCCTAGGCCTCTTGTTGGAGAAAAAGAATGGGATTACATTTTCAATTAGCCAAATCCTAATTTAGCTTACTGGGGCTGAATTCATTTGCAGCCAGAACAAAATTGGATTCTCTTTGCAAGGAAAACATGAGAGTGGCTATTCAGTGAGCAACTACCAGTATTTGCTATGCAATGTTTTGAGCACTGTGATTCAAATAGATAATTTTATTTTACCTTACAATAATTTCTTTAATTAAAACAATTTTATAAATTAAGAAACTAAAACATTGAGAAATTAATCTACTTCCCTAAGTCCTCTGGAGTGCATAACATTGGAGCTGGGTCTCAAACCCCAGCAGCTTCATTCCAGAATCCATGATCTACTGACATGGGGTTAACACTCTGGGGTGGGCTCATAATGATCAAAAATATTTTTAACTAAAATTTTATTAAATGTAAACTTAGGTTACTTGAACCATTGCCATAGATTATATGGTAAACTCTTTGAAAAGCCATTATCCTAGCATAAACATAAGAGATTTTGGTCTGGTTTTGGAACCAAAGAACAGTTTCAAATGGAAAAAAACAAATTTTTTTTACACAGTCTCATTTTTGTCACCCTCGGTAGAGTGCCATGACATCATAATGATCCTCTAGCCTCAGCCTCCTGAGTAGCCACAATGCCCAGCTAGTTTTTCTATTTTTAGTAGAGACAGGGGTCTCACTTTTTCTTAGGCTGGTCTTGAACTCCTGAGCTTAAGCAATCCACCTACCTCAGTCTCCCAGAGTGCTAGGATTACAGGAGCGAGCAAATGCACATGACCTGGACAAAACAAATTAAAAGAGACAGAGAACCATCAATAACATCCAACTACCACTATGGAATGGGAGCAAATCTTCCAATAAGCAACATGCAGGATATGGTGACACCTGGAGGCAGCTGATGCCAAGAGAAAGATGAAGATAGTTGGATTGTCTGAGAGTCCCAGTAGCAGATAGCAGAGCTGAAGAATTTGAGGACTTCACTTCTAGATAGACATAAAGTAAGAGTATTAACCTCAAGAATACTAGATTAATTATGGAAGCAGAAGTTAAGACATAGGACAAAGATTAAAACATTTTTCTGGGACTCAGATACAAGGTAGGGATTGGTCTCAAATTTTTAATTATAATTAATAAGTCATAGACACGACATCAGAATAAAATCTTTCCAAGAACTCACTTAATATAGATTCCCCCAAGCTATCCTCGTGAGGCTTCTTAACTCTCCCACACCAGGAACAGGATTGCCTCTAGAACCTAAGATTGGACTCAACCTTCAGTTGAAGAACTTGATTGATCCAACAGTAGAAACACCATAGAAGTGGAGCTAAGAAAGCCATAGTTTGGCTTGCCAATGTAATACAGGACTTATTCCAAAATTTTTTGAATGCTTATATTTTGAATAATTTTTGATATTAAATTTACTCCTGGTTGTATAATAAAACAGCCTTAATAATTTTCATATTTACATAAATTCTGACAAAGGCAGCCTATATGAACCCTTTCATTCAACTTCTTCAAAAAGTTAATCAGATTGGCAACTATATCAGATCATCCGGGCACACTCAAATAAAATCCATGCTATATTAAAACACAGTTGATTATTAATTTCTTTTTTCACATTCATTCTCTCCCTCTTTATGAAATATGAAATAAACTCAGAGCAAACCCCAAACAGAAAACACCACTACCTGACATATATGCAGCCAGCACACACTAATTTGCAGTGGGGTACTACACTTGCCCACAACAGTCCTTTGATACACATACAACACATTAAGCCATCTAAATAATAAAACTATGTTGAAGTATTTGGAATAAAGTTAAGTAAAAGTATACAATGTCTTATCTGTTTTGCTTGATAAATACACAATTAATTTTCCTCAAAAACTCATGCCTAGCGCCCCATCACTGGTGAGACCAAAGTCTTCATTATGTCTTGCTTGGAGTTTGAACTTTCTGATCAGATGTATATATGAGAGCCTTAGCTAGTCTCTTTCTCCTCACCTTGGCCATCTCAAATCTCCTAAAATGAGTGTCAAAGTAATGTTTCTGAGAAAGGGATCATATTATGCCCCTCATCTATTTTATTCTTGTCATCGCTCTAATATCTCCCAAAATAAAGTTTAAACTCACAAGGCAGAGGTAAAAGACCCTACAACACTGTCCCTGCCCGCCTCCAGTACCTGGTGCTCCAGAACTCAGTGTGGGATTATGGATGTCCTTGAGTTGCTATTTCCTCTACCTTCAATGGTCTCTCCCCATTATCCTGCAATCCAGTGAATCTTTGATTCGTCTTTCAAAACTAAATTCAAATGTCTGCCTCTGTGAACTTAGCTGTTTTCATTTTTTCCTTTAGGTACCCTTTAAACATATTTTCATTACTTCCCACTTATTTGGTAATCTCAATATTTTATTCTTTTATATGTTCTGGCTTAACATAGTGCTAATTAAGCTTCCTTAGTTTCCTTAATGTATCTAAGAGCAGAGTAGTTCGGAGAGAGGTGAGTTTGATCATCTTCCGTGGGGGATCCTTTATAAGGCCAGATACCTCTGACATAACATCGCAAAAATCCATTAGAAAATTACGACTGTCCTATTTTAAATTGTAGATTATACAATCAGCATATTTGAGAAATAATGTTGTCTACTTCAAATATGTCCCTGAATGTTAATATAGTTTTTAATACATTGGCCTAAAATTCAGACTTTTTAAAGCTAAGTTGTCTTAATTATGGTCTGCTTCACAGTGCCTTGCATTAACGAAGAACAAACAGTATACTCCAATAGTACTGAAAATTACTGAACTATACCAAACTAGATAAAATGAAAACACCCCTTTATTTATAAGAAATCCACTTGTTATGATTCTAATCTTCACTTCTCTGCTTTAAAATGTAACCCCAGGTATTCTTGGGAGTGCCTAAAGAATATCATGCTACAAGCTCATGAATAAATATTTCTCCCTTTCACCCAACCTAATGTCTACTAGGAGTTTTCTGGGAGCTATCATTTCCTGACATAGCCCAGACATTGCAATTCAAAATATATGAAAACTATCCAGTCATCTATCCATGCTGCACCTGCCTCTCTTCTTCAAACTTACCTTCTCTCAGCATGAAACTTCCTAAAAGACCCTGAGGTCCTCCTGGGATTGGTTTCTACTAGCCTCACCCTACACGTCTGCCAGACCTACTAAGGCAAGTCTGATTCTCAACCTGCAGTCCTAGTTAAACATAAAAGTCCATTCTTGGAACATATTAGATGTTCAATAACTGTGTGTCAAATATATAAGAATAAAATCAGATTAATATATAACTAATTAAATCAATCAAAAAGAATCAGCTTTCAATTTCTTCCCTGTAACATTGATCCTTCAGCATTTCAGTCTTTTCTTGACCTCTAAAGCCATCCCCTCTCACAGCCAGAAGGTGCCCTTTCCATAGCAACCCAGAGCTGACATCAGTATTGTATTCCTACTGTTCCTGTGAGTAGCCCTCTCTGCGTATACCAATTCTTCTCAGCAGTCCAAGGTGGACTATGCCTCTCATTCATGAGATGTGGACCTGGGCGACCCTAATCTTTAGCTCTGTGGATGTCCTCATGATTCATGTATTCCTAATCAGAGTCATAATCATTCAAAAATTGGTACAGTCATAATTACTTTTTAAGGGTCCCACACAATGATTCTCAGTACACTGAACAACTGCAGAAATTATTGGGAAAGAGACTATCTTAATAGGAGGTGCTAACCTGGTAAAATATAAGCCTAGAATTACTGTTGGTTTCTTTTACCAAGATTGCCTGAGAAATAAAAAGTTGAAAAGCAAAGCAAAGAGATGGAGAAGCACTGATTTCTCACAACCTTATTCGAGACCATTTGTACTCTCAGCCAGCATAATCCTTTAAAGTTTTCAGTTACACAGGTTAGTAAAATCTCTTTTTTGATGAAACCAATTTGAATTCAGTTTTTGTTACTTACCATAAAAATATACCATAAAGATAACAAAAAGATTATGGCTCATATTTTCTGAATTCTAATTAATATTGCCCTAGAATCAGTGTTCTAGGATCTGTCCAACATTACTAATAGTATTCATTATTCAAACTTCAAGTCAAAAAATTCCATATTATTGTTTTAAAAACTCTAGCTATCAAAAACACAATGTTACCATGATTACTCCTCCTGCATGGTAGCGGATTATATTTTCCAAACTTGGCCACAGTAATGTTTCTGGTTCCACATGCACTTCTAGCAATTTGCTATTCTCCATCAAGAGATTAATGGCTATTTCCTCCCCTCTAGAACCTGGGCTGGACTTTGTGAATCTCTATGTGAACAGAATGTAGCAGAAGTGAGAGTGATAATATATGACTTCCAAAAGTAGGTTGTAAGCAGCAACAGAGCTTTCTTTCCTGTCTCTCCCTCTTTCCCCTTTCCCCGTCTGTCTATTTCTCTTTCCTTCACCCTCTCCATCTCCTCTCTCTTTTCCTCTTGTCTTTGTCTTTGGAATCTAACCATCATTTTGTGAGGAAGCCCAGGCCACATGAGGAAGTCGTATATGGGTGTTTTGACCAACAAGCCCAAGAATGTCCCTGGTGTCAACTATGTGAGTGAATAAGCCTTTAGATTATTTGAGTCCCCACTGTCCGTTCTTATAGCTGAGGCCACAGACACTGTATTGCAGAGACAAGTCATCCCATTATACCCAGCCTGACTCCCTGACTCACAAAAATCATGGAAGACAACAAGTGGCTACTGCTATAACCCACTACATGTTAGGATAACATTTTTACCCAGCCATAGAAAATGAATACATCTATGTCTGTTACAACTATCTTAACTTGTGTGAGTCTCATAAACTTAGTATTTAATCTAGTATTTATGGCTTTGTTGACCGCCCCATATATGAAGACCCTTAACACAGCCTTCAGTCTCTGAACTGTCACCAGCAAACTTCTCTTACTATTTCTTCAAGGGCCTCATGCTATGAAAGAGTTGATCTACTTAATAAGATACAATCTACGTATACCAATCCACT
>CAUYQV010024295.1:0-42978 GCA_963574575.1 Galagoides demidoff | reverse complement strand
GTGGTCCCAGCTACTTGGGAGGTGGAGGCAGGAGACTCGCTTGAGCCCAGGAGTTGGAGGTTGCTATGAGCTGTGATGCCATGGCACTCTACCCAGGGGGATAGCTTGAGGCTCTGTCTCAAAAAAAAAAAAAAAAGAATATAAATAATAACAAACAGAATAAGTAAAACATGATATGGCATGTTGGAATGGTGATGGGATAAGGGGAATGAAGAGTGCTAGAAAAAGTTAGATTTTAGCAGACTTGTAAAGATTTATGAGCATCAATGGGCACCTATGAGAAAACATTTGAGTAAAGACTTGAGGGAAATGTGAATGAGCTCAGCAGATATTTGGTGGAAAAGTATCATAGTCTTTTAGGGAATAGCCAGTGGAAAGCCCCTGAGGCAGGAATGTGCCTCATATATTTAAAAAGAAATGAAGAGGACAGGTAGCAAAGTGGAATAAGAGACCATGGGGTTAGGGATGTAGTCAGAGAGATAAGGGAGCCAGGTAGGACTTGCTGTGCACTGCAAGTGATACAGAATTCTCTGTTCAGGGCTGGACAGGGACTCTTCCTCCATTTTCTCAATCAGTTTATGAGCTCAGAAATCAGTCTCATCACAGGCCCCATCTCTAGGTAAAAATAGGTTCTCTGTAGGCTTCCTTCTCTGGACAAACACATTCATGAAAGAAGCCTGACCAGGATCTCATCTGGGCTGCCTCTCTCAGAACACATTACTGCTTCTCCTGGAGCAGAGAAGCATGTCTCAGGCAGGACCATATTCCTCTACACTATGGCAGTTTTAAAACTACCTTCTTCCCAAGCCTCTGGTGCCAAATGATTATGACGTATTCCAGACATGCATTCCATCTCCCTACAACCCCCTGGCCTACAAGATAGAAAAATCAATATATAAACCCATAGACAGAAAGTGCAAATGGGCTGCCCACATGGGCTCCCCCTCTCTACCGCTGGAGGTTCTCTTCTATTTCTTTATCTATCAATAAAATCTGTCCTTTTACTTACTTGCTCAGTCTGAGGAGTCATTCCTCAGATCTTCCAGACCAAGGGCCTGGCAGAGAGAAATTTCAGCTACACAAGGACTCTGGCTTGAACTCTGGAAGAAATGGGGGTTCATTATAAGATTTTGAGCAGAAGAAATAATCCGAGCCAGGTTAGCCAGGACCATTCTGGTTGCTTTGTTGATAATGGATTATAGGAAAGGTAAAAGTGAAATCAGGAGGACCAGTGAGGAGGCAATAGTGATATTCTAAACCAAAGATGATGGTGGTAGCTTAAACCATATCTTGATGTTGGTGTGCTTCAGGGCTCTTGGAAGTGGTTGAAATCTCAATATATTTTAAAGGCAGAGCTATCAGAACTTCCTAATATATTGGATATAGGGTGAGATAGGGGAGAGTACATGGTAACTCTGAGCAACAAGAAGGAAAGAGTTCAGTTACTGAGATGAGTGGAGAGATTTTATGAGTGAAGATGTGTATTCTGGTTTTTGTTAAATCTGAGATGTGTGTAAGACATCTAATGGAAGATCTTGAGAAGGTGGTTGAATTTATGAGTCAGGGGAGAAGTCCAGGTTAATCAAAAATGTTTTAGAGTCATCAGCTTAGGGAGGTTACAGTATATCCAAAACCACAAAACTGATGAGATCACCAAAAATGCAAAATAGAATAGGGCAGAGATGAGAAGAGATATAAGATGGAACCCTGGAGCACACCAACATCCAGAGATGGGGAAGAAGAACCAGCAAAGGAGTCCAAAAGCAGAAACCAGAAAGGTATAAGAAAAACCAAGGGGGGTAACTCCTGTGACTCAAAGGAGTAGGGTGCTGGCCCCATATGCCAGAGGTGGTGGGTTCAAACCCAGCCCTGGCCAAAAACTGCCAAGAAAAACCAAGGGAAGATGTCAACAGGAGCCAAGTAACACAAGAGGTTCCAGGAGGAGCGATCACATGTCATGTGTTGCTACGAGTCAGGTATGATGAAGGCAGAAAGTGGACTAGGGGGTTAAATACTGTGGAAACGATCAATGACTTTTGGTAAGAGCAATAAGAGTGGAGTTGAGCAAGGGAGTAGGATTAAGAAAAAAGTACGAGAATGGGAAACAGTTAATAATAGACACATTTTTCAAGGAGTTTTGGTGTAAAGCAAAGTTAGAGAAGTGGCACATTGCTTTCTAGGGGAAATCAGGTCAAAAAAGCATTTTTAAAATAATATTGAAGAAATAAGAGATAAAAAGTAACAGCATGTGTCTATGCTGATGGGAACTGGCCCTTGCCAATCTGATTGCTCAGCTATGCGACTCTCATATTAATATCCTATTTTACCAGAAATATCTTTATATATACAGAAAAGAAATGCTTTCTATAAAATGAGTGAATTCAGGATTATTTTAATAGTAAAAGAAACTAGTGGATGTTGAAATGCAGATTAAGAAGTCAAAAATCAGCTCCCTAGGTGGGGTAAGTTGGTTGGATATAGGTCAACAAGGCAGAGAGTTTTAAAGAGAGATGAGGAGATAAAGAGATAAGCCAATAAAACAATAATTATATGTTAATGATAAGTAATGAATTCTCTCATTGGAAGCTGTCATGACCTAGTCACTGTAGGAACTATGCTATAAAGCTTCCTAATTTAGTTATTGCTTTGAAACTAGAAAATATATTTGTTAATATTTAAAAGCCCCAACATGGTTTTCAAAGGAAACTTTTAAAATTTAAGTGGTGTCTCTGGAATCGAACAAACAAAAGGCATGGACTCATGGCTACCATAATTGCATGAAAGATATTCTGTATTAGTACAATCTGTAAATTGAATTTCTAATCTTATCAGGGTGGTGAGAAGTTCAACCTCAGTCATTTCTAGGGATCCCAATTCCTTCAGGGTTAGGCTAAATTCTTAGGGGTAGAGCTTACATGGTTCAGATCTTTCAGGGAGACCCTTTTAGCTTTTGACCCCTGGTGATCATTGTGAATTGCCTATAAAGACTAGTCAATGCTGTCAGTCCTTTGAAGATAGGTACTCAAGAGCATCTTTGAAGAGTCCAGAAGCCCATGTGACTGGTGTCTCTTCCTACTTAAATGCATCAAGCTGCTTGCTTTCCTCACATTAGTCTTCCACTCTAGGCAGAGAAATATCAGGGTAAAGGGATTAGATGTGGTTTCCTAAAAAAACATTCTTTTCTACTCTTGGAGAATTTCTCCCTCCCCCAGGTAGACAGTTTCTGCTTTTCCTCCAGCTAACACTTTTTCCCACCCTCCCTTCTATCAGTCAGCTTAGAAAGCTATGCTGTACTAACAAACACTTCAGACTCTTAGTGGGCCTACAACCAAAGGTTTCTTGCCCATGTTTCGTGTCAGTTGCAGATTGGAATGGCTCTAATTCATGCCTTCTTCATTAGCAGAGAAAGCTCTCTGGAGCTGCTCCTACCCGTCCCTAAGAACAGTGGTGCAACCATGAAACAACCCTCAAGGTTTTGTCTGATGCATACATCACATCTACTCACAATCTATTGTCCCAAACACCACAACACCAAGCTGGATGTTGACAGGAGGTAGGGAAGTACATGATTAAGTGCAAAAGGCATTAGAAAATTGGGGAAAATAACACAACCTACTATACCTCCCCCGGGGGGGACATTTTAGAGAAACAAAATATCAAATCTCTTTCTTGGAGGTAGAGAAGTAACAATAAGAAAATGAAGACAGTTAACATTTACTTTCTTATTAACTCAATTTGCTGTATAAGCACTTTGAAGTTTCTGAGCTGCTAGAGGAAATTTGGAAGAGTGGGATCTAACAATTCTATAATATTCTAACAATAGAAGGTAGCAATTCTATACTAACAATTCTACATTCAGGCTCTAATCAAGCACTTAGTGCCTATTAACTTGACTAAACCTTAGAACAATTCTGTGAGGTAGATACTGGTTTTACTCTCTCCCCTCCCTCATTTTTATAGACAGAGGAATTCAGGCATGGAGATAAAGTCACTTGCTAGAGAAACACAAGTAATAGTGGGTTCAAGGCTGGGATCCCAGGTGTTTAGCTTTAGGATCTGAGCTCCTCACTATTGCCCTGCCATATTATTGAGGATTAAGCCCCCTTAGACAGTACTGATGGCATCCTAATAAGAGAATCAGTGGGAATTTTCTGGCTTCATTCAGTGTAATATCCTTCTATAGGTGCCTGAAAAAGATAGTTTTTTCTCTGTTTCCTTCAAAATTTAAAGCTTGCTGTGCCATTTTTGGATTTAAGCCCAATTGGTAGAATAAAGTACTCATGTTAGTGGTCTTTAGGTAGAGAGGTTACGGATATAATCATCTACTGTCAGGAATCAATTAGCTTTCCAGATGCTCAGCTGTGACCCTTCATTCATTTACAGGGATTCCTGAGGCCACAATCCAGGACCTGACATGTCTTATTGTAGGCCAGGAACTACCCCCAAGTTGTTAAGGCCTTACATGCAGATCCTACAGTGGAAATTTCTGCCCACTATCCACTCTTCCTTCTGTCCTTCTCTTTCTTACACCTGATCTGAGCACTGGGGTTTGTGAAAGCAACAATCCCAGCATACATCGCTGTTAGGATTCTACCTCCCTCGGTCACCTTTGATGCTGACCTGGGGGAGGGTACACTTTCCATGATGAAACGCCTCACTGACACATCTGTGCTTTCCCCCTTACTTCGGATATAAATTCCAACACAAACACACAAGGACATGTCCACACACATGCAGGCAGGCACACACATTCCTCCTGATCTTTGGTTTCTAGACATTACACTTTCTGAATGTTAAGTGCCAAGTTGTTGGGACAAAGTGCCAGGTAGGACTGCCTGGAGAAGTAGCATCCAAACATAGAGGGAGGGCTGCTAAATCCCTGTCTCTCATTTCTTTCTTTTTTATGTAAGGATTTTTACCTTGGGACACTTAAATAAAATTGGCTGCTTATTATTTCTTTAGAAAATACTTAGTATAAAGCAAAATGGTAAAAACGGGCTTTCTTCATTCCTCTGTACCACAACTCAAGATACATTGGCCACAGAGTGCATCAGGGCCTGCCTTTGTTATTGAACCCTGCATGTTCTAACTTTAGGAAATACAATATTCTCTAGTTATAAGTATCCTAAAGCAAAGGATTTTTTTTTTAAGTTTTAGGTTTTCCAAAGGTAAACTGAGAGGCCATTAGCTCTCTGCTGAGATAAAATATATTTCCTGACTTGTGTATAGTTTTTCTTTTTTTCTTGGATATAAATAAATTCCTTTAATCCCTCATAAAAATTAAAACTATTACTGTAGACCAATATGTTAGAGCTCCATTCTTCTAACTCTCTTTAATTCAGATCACCAGAATCTTTTGATTTGCTAATTGATTTCTTGGGCTAGATTCCCAAAAGCACCAGTAAAGAATGGAGGAATGAGATAAAAAAGGGAAAAACATCAAGAAAATGTGCATTAGAAGGCAGGTTTCCACTGTGGGCCCTTGGGGTCTGATCTTACTGTGACACTCTGAGAAATACTAAAGAATATGCTTTCTGCCCTACTCCATCTCCTTTGTTATTCATCAATGCTGAAGGATGGCTTCCAAGGGCCTTACAGCCCTAGCACTTCAGTCTTCTCACCTATGGGCCAAGGAAAAGCTCTCAGCTACAGGCATGTACTAGAATTTTGAGCTTTGAAGGAATCCAAAAGGGCCTCCACCAGTATCTGCTGTAATTGGTGCAATACTATGAACAGACAGCTCATTAGGTGATTTGGGGATACAGAAAACAATTGCTAGGTTACTTCATTGTTCATCTTTTCACATCCTTTTATGTGTTAGTATACATAGTGAATCTCTAAGAGGAAGTTGTGTGGTACACAACATATGCTCTGCTATACTACTTTACTTTAAAACTATTTTTACGTATATTATCTGCCACACATCTTAGTTTATCAGCTTTCTAGATGTATCATGATTTAAACCAATTATCTTATTTTTAATAACTTCTATATTATCTAGTTCTGGAATATGAGTTTCATAAAGTAGGGACTTCACCTCTTGGGTCACTGTTTGTAATTTATACCTCAGTATAAAACATAATTAACAATGAAAACATAATGAAGCACAAATATTTGGATATTGAAATTCTCACTTCTAGAAATTAGAATATCCAGAAGTAAATGATAATGAAAACATTGCATATGAATAGTCATGGCATATAGCAGTTCTTAGAGGAAAATTTATAGCATATATGTATGGGTATGTACATAGGAAAGCAGCCTGAAGATTGAAAATTAATGAACTCAGCAAATAACTTGAGAAAAATAAGTTGGAAAAAGAATAAAAATGATCTTTCTCTCTTCCTTGTTTTGTACATAAATTGTGAAGTATTCACATATTATAAAAGCTGATGAGACAAAAATGATCTTTCTCTCTTCCTTGTTTTGTACATAAATTGTGAAGTATTCACACATTATAAAAGCTGATGAGACTCCTCTGAGGTTTAGTCCCCTAGCTGCTGCCTGCCCAGTCCTTGCCTTGGGGCCATGGTCCATCTGAAGGCACGCAGCATCACTACCTAATGCTAATAATGCTTGCTTAATATTTGTTTTGCTTTTTTCTTTTTGTTACCTCACGCTTTCAGAATCTCTTCTCTAAACAGAAAATAGTAGTACTTTTCGAAAATACCAACCAAAACTCTTTGTCTTCAAACTGGCAAGTCTAGCCCACAGATATTTATTGTGATTAATGGTATATTGGCAATTATTTCTACTACATAACCTTGCCTTTTCTTTGAATAATGTTTTTTTCTTAGATTTCTTTAGTGTTTTCTGTTGATTTGCATTTCTTCTCTTCCATTTCCACCTGACTCATTTAGAAAGTTATACAATTCATGACTATTTCTGAATTGGTCAGAATATTTGGTGTACATGTGGTTTTACTGGGGGGAAACTCTAGCTAGATCGTACTCACAAGGCTTGACCATGCAAAACCTCTTTTGATTTATCTATCCTAAGGTGGCAACTATAGAGGTAAGTGTCCTTCAATTCTATATGGATGGATGTCGAAAACAATGAAAGCATAGGGCAGTGCCTGTGGCTCAAAGGAGTAGGGCGCTGACCCCATATGCCTAAAGTGGTGGGTCAAGCCCAGTCCAGCCAAAAACTGCAAAAAAACAAGGAAAACATACACATTTCAACAGCAGAAGTTTGTGAAGCAATGCAAGTATGCAGGTAATATTTAGAAACAATGAGAGTAATATCTGCTGAGAGGCTTTACTTAACAAATGCAAACAATGTAACCTAATTCATTGTACTCTCAATTAACCTGAAAAAATAAAGAAAACCTCAAGACTATAAAAAAGAATAAAAAGCAACAGAAACGATAAGTATGTATAAGTTAAAAAATAAAAAAAAATCTGATTAGTTGTTTTGAGTGAACATATGAGGATTTGTTGAAAAATTCTTTTGACTAATGACTTTTGCTTATATTTCTGAGAGTTTCATTTATTGCCTCATACAAAAATGTTAATTGATTTGATGATAGTGGCATGGAAAAGAGAGTTTGTACAGACTTTGGCCTCCTCCTAAATGTCCTTAAAATGGTGTAAGTTTGTAGTTATCTAAACTCCTTGAGACTTGTCTGCTTCCACTTGAAAATACATGTCTTTGTTCTGGAAACTTATTCAATCATATTCATATCATGATTGAATAAATTTCCAGAACAAAGACATAAATAAATAAATATTTATTCAAATATTTGAATATTTATTGAATATTCAAATAAATTGAATATTGAATATTATGTTGAATCACCAATGCCCCTTCCCTGCCTTCTCTCCTTCTGACCCCCTATTACATTATGTTGATATCCTCATCACATCCTCCATGGCATTACAGAATCACTTTCATTTTTTCTGACTGTTCAGATCTCTTATCCACTGTCTGGAAAATTTTGCAAATCTATCTTCCATAGCACCAGTTCTTTCTTCAGCCAGGTCAAATCTTCTAAGTAGCTAGAATATTGAGGCATCATTTAAACCAATTATATTTTTCATTCCAAAAAATTTTAGTTTGATTTTCCTTCACACCTAGTCATTATTAATATTATTTTTTTAAGTCTTGTTATTTCTCAATGTTTTTTTTTTTATCTCTGTCATCATTTCAGACATGTATATATGTACTATATTGTTTAAATATTCTAAGTTCTTGGTGGTATTAATCCTGTTGTTTGTAGTGACTGATGATGTTAACTCATGATAAATGTTTAGACTGAGAATTAATTTTCTACAAGGCTGAATTTTCATGTAAGAACCCTTTATTTTTGCTGGTAGCTGTATCTAGTGTGTGCATGTGTGTGCGTGTGCGTGTGTGTGTCTGTATATGTGTTTGTGTCATTTTCTGTTAAGTGCTTCAGGGATATTACACTAAAAATAAACCCATCTAGCTCTTCAAGTACTTGTTCCATGAGAGTTTCTGAATTAATTTGGTTCCCCAAGTTGCCAGAATTGGAAATAAATTTAAACTACTGTTTTCAAATTTTTCAACTCTCTTAGTCTTAATAAATTTGTATTTCATGACAGGCATTGCTTGAAGTCATTCTGTGGACACTTTAACTCTTTAACTTGGCCAGTAAAAACACTTGGTCACAGCATAGGGGTTGAAAAAAGAAAAAGCTCTGAAGTTTGATGATCTCAAGTTGGAATCCCTTTTCTTTTATTTACAGGCTTGGTCAGATTAAGTTATTTTCCTGATCCTTGGCTTCCTCATGAAGAAAGAAAAGGAAAGGAAAAAAAAGAAAAGGAAAAAGAAAAACAGATAGAGGAAAAAAGAAGAAGAAAAGAGAAGGAAAGGGAAGAAAAGGAGGGAAGGGAAGGGAAAAGATATACCTGATTGAATAAATACATATATAATATGTATTTAAAGCACCTGGCATAATGCACATAGTATGAATTCAAGAATGTTAGCTCTTAAACACATAGATCATGTATACATTGATGCATTTATGGGATACAAAGTGCTGATTTCATATAGAATTAGGAATGCTAACATCACACTGGTCAATATATACCTCATCTCATTTACTTATTGTGTTAAGACATTTATACTCTATACTAACAGATCTGACATATACCCTTGCATTGTGTTTATGATTTAATAAAAAAAATTTTTTTACAAGTAGCCAGAAAAAAAAAGAATGTTAGCTCTTTTCTCCTGAACAGAGACAACTTTAGAAGCCATCTTAAGCATCTCTAAAGCACATTTGTTGCATTCTGAGGTAGAATCTAAGAGATTCTATTCCAAATGAATTAAATTCTGCTAAAATTGATAAAAATATCTGTATTCTATATCACATTTCTATGGGCTGAATGTGATCCCCTAATTTATATTGAAACCCTAGTACTCAATGTGTACTAGGGTTTGGAGATCTGGAGGCAATTAGATCCTAAGGATGGAACCTTCATGATGGGATTAGTGCCCTTTTAAGAAGAGACACAAGAGAGCTAGCTTCTCTTCTTTCTGCTCTTTTCCATGTGAAGACACAGCAAGAAGCTGGCCATCTGGCTGGAAACCAAGAAATAGGCCCTCACCAGACCATGGATCTTCATCCTGGCCTTCCCAGCCTCTGGGAATATGAAAGATGTTACTTAAGCTACCCAGTCTATGCGTGATACCCTTACTATAACACAGTAATGTGTTATAACAGCTGGAACTGACTCAGACGCATATATTTTGTTAAGTTCCAATTCAGGCTTTTCCAACAACAAACTGGCAAATGATGTTACCTCCCGTGGCCAGTTTCCTTAGAATAAAGATGGTGTTTCAGATCTCTTCTAACTCTTAAATAGTATATGATTATATGCATTGTCATAAAAATGTAATATTCACATTTTATTTATAAAGGTCAAAGCTTTTTCATAAATAGAATCAGGAAAGATGTAAAAATCCATGCCTTTCATCTTTGGTAGGTCCCAAAGACTCAGCCTTGGATAAAATTTGTGATGAAAACGCAGAGGACAGACTTGGGAGCAAGTTTGCAATTGAGTGATTGCAGGCTGTCCAGTGCAGTCTGACAATGACATTTCAAAAATCAATTCAGTGATTCCCATCCATCTTTTATCTCTGGGGAAGTGTACTTCTTGTCAGTTGGAGCATTTCAAGTAGATATTCCCCAGATTTTTATAAAAAGAATAAGATACATTGGAATTGTCATGATTAAGAGAGCTTGGATCAACTGGCACCTCACTATAATAGGAGTTAATTCAAAATAGACATCCATCACCTTTATCACTGTACTCCAGAGAATTGCAAAGCTACAAAATACACTGGCAAAATCCTTACCAAAAGAAACAACTGTTCAGCAGCTATTGAATTATTTGATGATGTTTATGTGAGGAACACATAAATATAACTCTTCTTTCCAATATCCTGGACTGAAATGTGTATTATTTGATTTTAATGTAGCAAACCTAATTTATAGGCTTCTGACAAGAAGACAAACCTCCCACAGGCAGAATTGTCTGTGGTTTCTTTGAAACATTTGTGTTATTTTTACACTTGTATGTCTGCACAGAAGAATAATATTTGTTCCCATTCTATTCCCAAGAAAAACTTAATTTTTTAAAGCCTTTTGGGGGGAAAGTAATAATAATACAGGTAATCAAAACATGTAACAAGGTTCAATTTCACCATCATTCCCTAAGATTGCTCCCAATCTAATATGTACCAAAAGGGACTAATTTGGTGGATAAACTCAGCAGCTATGGTGTGTATTAAAAACATCAAAACAACATTAGTTTGTGAATCACTCCTGAACCTTAATAAAATCATTTCTAGTAACAGAACATAGAATGTATGGCTTTTTAGAAGAGTATAATTTTGCCTACCTAGATTAAAATATTTCTCCAGTTAGTTGTCAGGGAGAATTAATTTATATTGAGTGTTATATAAAAAAAGGTTGAAATAGCTCCTTAGGGAAGACTATTTTATGGATATGTAACCAGAGCTGAACAATTCAAGGCCTTTGCTGGTGCATCAGATTTATAATAAAAGGCAAGTGACAGTCTTTTGGTTCACAGTACTTCTCAAGTTTGATTGGAACCATATTTCTGCATAAGATTCTTTTAACTCTGCTAAGACTTTTGTTTCTTTCCAAATTCGGACTACACAGAAATTTGATTTTGTGTGTGAGTCTTCTATGCTGTATTTAGCAGGGACTAAAGTTAGCAGACACAAATTCCTAGTAAGCTACATAAGTGAAACAGGACAGGTCTATCATCAACACTGGGGCTGCATAGCCCCGTTCCTGAGTTCTGTCCACCTAAGAATGGCAGTATATGGAGACATTGAGTCAGGGTATATGTGTGTGTGTGTGTGTGTGTGTGTGTGTGTGTGTGTGTGTTGAGGGTGGTATGGAGAACATAGAAGTGTTTTAAATAGATGTAAGGACAAATGCAAGGGTCTGGAATCAAGGAAATTCGTGGTGTGCTTGAAAATTTGAAAATTTTTAACCAAAGTAGAGTAAGATAAAATGCAAGTTGGTAAAAGAGTAGAGCAAAGCTGGGAAGATGGAAATTTGTACAGAAATCTGAAAATGCAAGAAAAATCCTTTTAAAATATTTCTAAATTCTAAATAATGGCTTCATTTTTGTCTGCTAAGGATTAAGAGATATTTACACTTAATTTCAATTTTGCAATTCTTTCCTCTTCTTTTTACTTGAATTCTGGAAAAGCTAAAGAGGCATCTCTGCTACATTGCTCTGGCTGCTGCTCCATGCTCTTTGTCCTCCCTCCACTTTCCGTTTGAAGCCCCAAAGCAGCTCCTGTCCGTGATGAGCGCTGCACAGACAGGCCCATTCCCCATGCATCCCTGGCTATAGGACTCAGGGACCAGCTTTCGAGAATACATGTGCATCTGAGGTTCTGCCATTCCTGATGGCCTTGGATATAAACAAAGTCCTGGTCCCTGCCACCCATGAAATCCACATCTCATCTGTGTATTTTAAAGGTTAACAATAAGATCATTATTCATGAGATTCACCACCTGGATAAACTAATAGAGAACTATTGTGAACCTTACCATCTCCTGTGTATTCCTCCTCAATGCATCTTCCTCCCTGCCCCTGACATGAACATTACCTTGAATTTTTTGTTAATCATTCTCACTTTTTTTTAAATAATTGCATTAGGGTTCTTCAGAGTAACAGAACCAATAGGATATATATATGCACACATATTCATGTTATATATATGCATATACATGTATATAAAGATTTATTATAAGGAATGAACTTACTAAGCAATCTCAGTTTGCAAGGCGAGTCAACAAGCTAGATACATGAGATGCCCATGACAGTCCAAACTGAAATCCTGCAGGTTTGAGACCCAGAAAGAGCTGATGTTTCAGATAAAGTCCAAAGTCAGGAAAAAATTCAATGTCCCCGTTTGAAAGCCATCAGACCTAAAGATTTCTCTCTTACTTATTCTATTGAAGCCTTTAATTAGTGGATGAAGATCACTTATATTATGGAGGGCAATCTGCTTTACTCAGTCTGGTGATTTAAATGTTTTTAATTTTTTTTAATTTTAAAATATTGGGGTCATGTACAAATGTTTTTGACTATATGGACTGCTTTTGTAATGATTGAATTAGGGATGTAAGTGTATCCATCACCCAAATAGTGTTCCTTGTACCCATTAGGTAGGTTTTGCTCAGTCCCTCTTGCCCCTTCCCCTGATTTATTTCCACTGACTTTTACTTCCCTGTGCACATGTGTGCTTATTAGTTAATTCCAATTTAATAGTGAGTACATATGGTGTTTGTTTTTCCATTATTTATACATGTCACTTAGGATAATGGTCTCCGGTTTCATCCAAATTGTTGCAAAAGTATTAATTCATCCTTTTTATGCTTTAAATGTAATCTCATTCAAAAACACCTACCAGAAACATCCAGAATAACATTTGGCCAACAATGTGGGCACCTCATGGCTCAGTCAAGTTGACACATAAAACTAATCATTCACTCTATGGACATATCACATGTAGATGTGTAACTAAGTGCTAAATATTTTAGTTTTGCGTAATTTAAAACTTTCATAAATGGAATAATCCTGCATCCACTTTTCTATGACTTTCTTTCGTTTAGCATGATGCTTGTAGCATGGTTATTTCTTGTAGTCCATAGAAACATTCATGTAGTTTGTTTCTTCTGCTTTTCCCTCTGTTTTGTATTTCACTATCTCATCAACAATTATGAATTTATCCATTCTGTCTTGATGGATATTTGGATTGTTTACATTGTTTTATAAGTCTAAGAATAGCTTCTATAAATGTTTTGGTACAAGTCTTCTGTTGCTTTTTTGGTTATGTTATTCAAATCTACTCTAATACATTTCTATTAGTATCTCTATTAAGATACACAACAGGGGGTGGCACCTGTGGCTCAAGGAGTAGGGCACCAGTCCCATATACCAGAGGTGGCAGGTTCAAACCTGGCCCTGGCCAAAAAAACCCCACAACAATAACAACAAAAAAAGATATACACCAGGTCCCTACTGCAAAGGCCCAATAGATTTGTGGCTTATACAAGGTAGAAGTTATTTCTTTCCCAAAATAGTCAAAGCATCAGCAATCTTGGGCTGCTACTTAGTGTATCTATTCAATGTATGAATGCACACTTCTTACCAGACACCACTCAGCATTCTTCCCTAAGGACAACAATCTGTCCCTGAAGCTCCATTCAAAAGTGTGGCTTCACTGGGTAAAGCCTTGTTTACTCCATCAGCCCTGGCCTTAGGACCCAGCAGTGGTGGAGGATGAATAAGATAATGATAATAGAAACTCCTTGCTAAGAAAAGGGAATGTAGGTGAACTCCAGCAGTTACTCCTCCATAGGAAAATTTAAATGCTAGAAGGTATTATTTTATGTTTCTGGAAGAAAATCCTTTGTCCTTTGGCTTTCCCATTAGAAGGTGCTTTTCTATCACATGTCCTGGGGCCACATGGAAATAGCTATTGAAAAGTACACTCTCCTTGGGGAGGCAGAAATGTCATAGGCAATTTCTGCCCAATTCCATAAAGGAGTCAAAAAGCACAGATGTTTGTGGCTAAGCAAGTGGGTTCTTCAGCAAAATTCCCTTAGGTTTCTCAGCCTGCTTGCTTCTGGTCAGTCCCATGTCAGGCTGACCACAGCCAAAGATCCTATATAAAACAAAGCTATTCAAGCAGTGTGTTTGGGGTATATTGGCTAGCCACAAACAGTTTCTCAAAACATCCAAGATAAGGTCCCCTTTATCCCCTGATGGAATGGCTGGAGAATGCAGGATGGTCACTCCTGGCCCTAAGAAGCTTCATTCATGTACACCTATAGCTACACAAATCACATAATATATTAAAAGTACATGATGTGGACAAGATTGGAAAGCTCTAATCAAAGCAGAGTTTCCTAATTCTGGACTTTTATGAATGATCTCCATGTTTTGCCAAACCCACAGTGCTTCAACCTATGGGCAACTACCTTGAAGTCATTCAAAATCAAAGGATTGAGAGGGAAGGCTGTGTCAGCATGTGGATAACCTGCCAAAGTGTCTCAGGAGATAGATTTACAAAGTGATTTGCAGCAGGCCCCCATTCCAGCCTGCTGTGCCTGCATTCTCAGAGTTTACAGCACATTCTTCGAGAGACTGTCACGGAGATTCTGTGCATTCAGGTCTACTTCCAGGTTCTAAATATATATTCATTATGCTATTGATGTTGTACATTGATCACTATGAAGGTTTTGAGACAGACTGTGTATGGTTCCTTATTTTATGTCCAAGAAACAGTCAATAGCAGCCCTTTTTTTTTTTGAGACAGAGCCTCAAGCTATCCCCCTGGGTAGAGTGCCATGGCATCACAGCTCATAGCAACTTCCAACTCCTGGGCTCAAGCCAGTCTCCTGCCTCTGCCTCCCAAGTAGCTGGGACCACAAGCACCCACCACAATGCCCAGCCATTTTTTGGTTGTAGCCATCATTGTTGTTTGGCGCGCCCGGGCTGGGGATTCGAACCCGCCACCTTAGGTGTACGTGGGTGGCGCCCTAGCTGATTGAGCCACAAGCGCCGAGCCAACAGCAGCCCTTTTGATTCACCCATGCAAGTTTCACCTTGCTTGGTTTATTGGTATTGCTGGGAGGGCTTTAATTGTTTTCATCCACATAGGTCTTATGTTTCTTGATCTTTCTGTATCTCAAAATTTTTGTAATGAATCACATATCAAGAACTCAAAACTAATAGTGGCTAAACCAGACAAGGGTTTATTTACTTCTCACATAGCAGTTTTCATATGAGCTATTCAAGGAGTTCCTAGGGACTGGGGCCCATACGCCTTCTATTTTGTTGCTCTTCCCCTCCATGGAAGGACATATGCCTCTATCTCATGGTTCAGCTCTGGCTCCTACTTTCACTTCCCCATTCCAGCCAGCCACAGTGAAGACAGGAGGAACCTGAATAGCCTTTTCCTCTTAAGGGTGATCCAGAAAGTGTACTTACCACTTCTGCACTTTTTCCTTTAGCAAAAACTTGGTGACATGACTATAGCTGGGTAACAAAGAAGTTGGGAGATATGGTATTTTTTCTGAATAGCCAAATATCAATTTTTAAAAAGAAAAATAACCCAAGATATCAGGAGGAAAGTAGCTGTCCCTGCCTCCATCTTTATGATTTCTTTTTGCTTGCTGTAGCCATGACTAAACTTGTTATTAAAAATCTTCTACTATGCTGGTGGATTTGTTCCTCCTTTTTAGCTTATTTTAAAGCAATTACATCTTTTGCTTGCTGTAGCCATGACTAAGCATGTTATTTTTGAATCTTCTCATCTTCTGGTGGATTTGTTGATTTCTCCTTCAGTTCTGTTAAGCTTTGCTCTATATACAGGGTGGCCACAAAGTCCATGTGCAATTTAAAATAGCGTGCAATTTTGTGACCACCCTGCACTTCTAAACTATAGTATTAGGTGTATACAAAGTTCAAAATTTTATATCTTCTTGGTGAAATTAACCACTTATTAACATGCTGTGATTTTTTTCTCACTTATAATATTTTTGTGTTGAATTCTATTTTGTGTAACATTTATGCATTTACTCTATCCCACTGGATTGTGGTCAGTATTTTCCTGAGGCATCTTTTTCTATTGTTTTACTTTCAGTCATTTTAAGTTTCTTTATTTTTTAAAATTATTTATTTGGTTACCTAACAAAAATTTTTTCTCAGACAGTCTCATTCTGTCACCTGGGTAGAGTGCTATGGCATCAAACTCTTGGGAAGTTCTTCTATTTCCAATATAAACAAGACATAGTGGAATTTTTTATTTATCTTCTGTCAAATTATTAGTACTCTATTATGGTCATTTATGCATCTAATACTTCATGAACATAAGGGTTTTCATTTTTTGGTATTTCAATTTTTTTGGTATTAAAATAGAGCTGTAATTTTTAGGGACATGCTGGACTCAATCTATAGTTTTTAGGGGAGATGCCTAGAAATAAGACTGATAAATGAGATAAATGCAATTTTTTTCTAGATATTCTCCTTCACTGGAGTTGAAGCATTTTGTAATAGCAATATCTGAGAAGGACTGCTCTCCCCAGCATACCAGCAGTGGAGAAAGAGGCACTCTGGTATTTTTGCCAATTCAGTGGCTGCAGAATATTATCTTGGTGTACTTTTATTATGACCAAAGTTTATCATCTTGCTATATGCAAGAGCCATTTGCATTTATTTTTTTTCTGAGAAGTGTCAGCAATACTTTAAATTAAATTTTTGGCCTGAGGATCTTTGGTCTTCACATTTTAATCCAATCCCTGATATTAGGTGATTGAAGGCTGCAGTAATGAATTCCCAGAGGAAATTTTTCTTCTATTCTGCTGCACCCAGAGACAAGAGTAAAACTGAACATTCTGTGCGATGGTGTCATGGCTGGTTTGCCCCTTTGAGGTGTCACTTTTTAGAGTCCCAGCTCTCTGTAGAGTTTCCCACCCTAATTTTTCCTCCTTAAGCTCTAGGCTGGTTTCCTTTCCCCCTCTATGTTGAAAACCAGCCTCTAGCATCTTAGGGATGCAGCACTTCATGCCCCTTTGCACTTATTTCAAAGCAATTACACTTTATAAGATATCTAGCCTATAATTTTTTCCTCTTACTTTATTGACTGCTCAGCTATGGTTTAAAACAGTGTTTGAGAAATAATTTTATCCAGCATTTTCAAGTCTTCAGAAGCAGAAGAATCTTTTTAGCACAGGTGTTCTATATATTGCAAGAAGTAAAAGTCTTAAGCAATGTATTCTTACAAATATATAAATGAATATTTGATCATTGTATTTTACCTTTGAAATAGGCTTAATTTCATGAAGACAGGAGCAATGGCTTCTTTGCTCACCACTGTACTCCCAGGGCCTAATACAGGAACCAGAGGAGTGGATGTTCTACAATTGTTTTTGAATGAATGCAAATTAATGTGAATGATGTAAGACCTCAGAAATAAATGGGGCTGTGAAGATGCTAGAGGTGGTGTCAAGACGTAAGTTCAAACTCCATGGACACAGTGCTATCCTGGACAAGTCCGCAGGTGATGGAAGTTTTGTGTTGGTGCTGCGATTCGAGGCTAAACCAAAGTTTAGCTGATGTGGTAATGGAGAAGCAGCATGGATCAACTGAAAAAGTAAATTAGCCATGGTCAGTGACTAAAACTACAGTACCAACATTTTTCTCATTTCCCATTTATTTAAGAACTGGAGGCAATGTAACAAGGGAGAATCTGAACTGGGCATTGTCAAGGGACAAAAGAAGAGGACATTGAAAGAACCACCTCATGGGCAGCTGAACAACAGGACTATAAAATCTGTCCTGCTTCATGCCACAAAGGAATAGCAGGTCTTATTTTACATGCTCTCCTCACCCCATCACTGATCCCTAAAGAAGGGTCAGAAATAACCAGAAACATGTGAAAAAAGTTTTCCAGACCTTAGATAACAAAGAGAACAAGACAGTGGACTCTGAGACAGAGGAAATGAATGAAGTGAGACCTACCACTGCCCCAGCCTACAGCTTAGAGGGTGTTTCCAGTCCACAGTGCAGGATAGGGAAATCCAGGCAAAGCCTAGTGGTCTCCTTGAGCTGAGGAGTGGAGTTGAAAGTTTTGAAGGCTAGACACGAGACATCCGGAGTTTGTAGCCTAGAGTACCAGAAAGGAGAGAGAGAGACAGAGATCTAGAGAACTGTAGAGATATACTTGCCAACCAGCTCGTGCATATAAAAAAGTCACCCGAGGCCAAGGAAAGAACCACCTAAAGGAGCAGGTGGAGTTCCCTAGAACTCACACAGGGATGGTATTATCCTATTCCCACTCGCCAGACTAGGCAAGCCTAATAACACATAGGACACTAGACAGAGTGTTCAGGAAGTTACTGGAGCAAAATCAGCCCTAGAATAAGATCCCACCTTACAAAGCTTAAAAGCAAGTTGAAAAAAATCCAAGAATTTCCAAGTAACTTCTCTGGATCCTAGAACAAAGTTCATGGATACCTTTTAAATCCTCCAGAATAAAAGAACATACAACATCCAGCCAGGTAAAATTCAAAATTCATTTGGTATCTAATAAAAAGTTGTCAGACATGCAAAGAAGTAAGCAACTATGACCCATGATGCTCAGAAAAATCAACTCATCAAAGCTGACTCAGAAATCACAGGGATGACAGAATTAGTACCAAGTACATTAAAACAATTCTTATAACTATAAACTATATATGTTTAAGAAGTCAGAGGAATTCATGAGCATGTTAAAGAGACATAGAGTATATGAAAAAGACCTGAACTGAATTTAATTGAACTTATAGGCATGAAAGACACAGTGCCTGAGTTGAAACATGCATGGGATAGTACCATATTTCCCCCAAAATAAGAAGACACTGTCTTATATTTATTTTTCTCAAGAAGACATACTAGGGCTTATTTTAAGGGGATGTCTTCCTCTCCCTGCCAAAATGCATGGGTATCTGCATAGCCACGCCCATCACTAGTCTGATTATCAGGGTAGGGCTTATATTTAACAAATGCATAGAAATCCTGCTAGGGCTTATTTTTTGGGTAGGGCTTATTTTGGGGGAAACATGGTATTAAAAGGATACTAGAGATTACAGAAGAAAATATCAATGAATTTAAAGACAGCAATAGAAACTATCCAAAAGGAAATGCAGACAGGAAAATGTCTGAAAAACAATGAACATCAGTTGTGGGAAAATTAAATGTGCTTAATATGTGTATAATTTTGAGGGGAGTATTTTGAATCTTGATTTTGGTTGTGATCACATGACCATGTTTTCAACATCACAGAATGATATACTAAAAATAAGGTTGGTTTGCCTCCATATAAATTATAATTTAATAATAATTTTAAAATCTAGGGGAAAAGTGACCAGCTGAACCAAGACAAACATGGGCACAGAACAGAGCAGAGTAGAAAGACCAGGTTCCCTGTCTTGACTCTACCCTTATTAGTGATGGGCACTTAAAAACATTAATGAACTCTTTCAGACTCAGTTAACTCATCTTGAAAATGGAGGTAATGTTGATTCATGTATCTCTGCATGGAGTAATTCTTACTGGGTGCTCACTGACTTCTGGGTCCTGTGGGCAAAGAGACATGATGGCTGCCTTCAAGGCATTTGCTCGCATAATCACAGGATAAATCAGAGAAATGCAAACATTCAGAGATCATCTGGTTCAACATAAAGCAATGGAAGTCCTAGCAGTGAAAATGACTTGCTCAAGGTTTTCAAGTTCATTAGTGTTACAGTTGTGAGTACTACCCAAGTCTCCTGTCTAAAATACAGACCTATTGATGATAATATGATTGAAAAATAGAAAGCTCCCCCCACGAGCAAGGATATTTTCTTCTTAAGCTTGAGACAGAATTTTTTTTATCAGTAGGTATTTACAAAAGCTAGACTTTATTAATTAGTGCTATTATTATTTATCCTTTCTTCTATAATCTCTAGTATCCTGCACTCTGTGCTTTTAAATAATTTCAATTAGCTGCCTACATTTTATTTAAAAGGCAGGAATTTTACATAAAATATGAATTTTCTTTTCTTTAAAGAATTTTGGCCAAGTGTGGTGGCTCATGCTTATAATCCTAGCACTTTGAGAGGTCAAGGCAGAAGGAATGCTTGAGACCAGGGTTTCAAATCCAACCAGGGCAACATGGCAAGACCTCATATCTAAAAAACAAATGTAAAACTTAGCTGGGTGTGGTGGTATGCACTTGTAGTCCCAGCTGCTGGGGAGGCTGAAGAGGGAAGATTGCTTGAGCTCAGGAGTTGGAGCCTACAATGAGCTATGATCATGTCACTACACTCCAGCCTAGATATCAGAATGAGCCCTTTTCATAAAAAACTTAAAAAAAAGAATTTTAATGTCTATCTATATTGGTGCTGACACTGACATTCCAACAGAGTAACAATTAAATAGTGGCCTCTCTAATCAACAGGGACCCAGGCTTTCCAGGGGCCACAGTCCTCACCCAGCCTACCTCTTTTATTTATGTTACCTGTGTAGCCTCTAGAAGACATTATACTTTGCAATCCCTGCCTTAAACTCACATGTATAAGGTTACTCTTTGATGACTGGTTTCAGTTACTACCCAGCCAAGATTATTTTGGGAATCACTGTCTTCCCAGTGGACCGGCAAGGCAGCCATCAACACAAAATATTGACAGTACTGGCCTCAAGCCAGGCTGCAGTGATGCTCGTGGTCAAGGAAGCTCAAGGTGACAGCTGGACTTCAGCCACTCTCACAGATAGAGGAAGTGGATCAATATATATCAATAAATGCTAAAGGCATGGCTCTTCTATTTTGATTCATAGATTAATTTTAAAACATTTATTTATTTGTACATTTCAATTCAGAAGCCCATAGAGCAGGAAATAATTTCCTTTGCCCTTTGCTGCCTTTTTCTTTTTGGCTTTGCCTTGACATTCAATCCAGTTCCATAAATCTGCATTACAAGGCAGCACAGAATCCTAGAAAGAAAAGTAGTCACGAAAACTCCCAAGAACTGGGCTCTTCCTTTATTAGGACCATTGAAGTGTTTAAAGCATTGTCTAAGAACTCTGCCTAAATGATCTGAAGTATTTTATAAAAGGATAAGCTGAATTGTGCCTTAGAGTAGTTGTGCCCTGCCTAGAAATTTTAACTAAGGGAGATTTTAACTTTGTTACCGCAACAAGTTAAGCTGCTGCAGCACCATGACCAAGGATGTACCCACAGCTCATAGGGTGGATACCTCTTTGGGAAGACAGAGCTGAAGTGTCAGAGGAAGCTGAATACCTAATGCTGCATTTTGACAGTAGAATCCAGTGGAGCAGAGTGCAAACATCCCATATCTACACATGTTTCTGAACATGGAGTTGCAGCCCATATGAGTGAAGAAGAAATGAAGTGCTTATTATGTGGCATTAAGTTCCATGCTGTATACAATAGGGTTCTCTAAAATTCACAGCTATCTGGAATCTTGGATTGCAATCCTTTTTTGGAAATAGGATCTATGCAGATGCAATTAGTTGAGATCACTCTGGATCCCTGCTGACTGTCAATCTAATTACTGGTGTCCTTAGGAGACACACAGAGGGAAGAAGGTCATGTGGAGACAGAGGCAGAAATTGGAGTGATGCCGCTATGAGCCAAGGAACAAGAATTGCTGACAATCATGGGAAGCTAGGCAGAGGCCAGGAGGGTTCTTTCTTCCTTAGAGCCTTCAGAGGGAGCATGGCCCTGGGGACACCTTGATTTTGGGCTTCTTGTCTCCAGAGCCAGGAAAGGATAAATTTCCACTGTTTTAAGTTAGCCAAATTTGTGGCAACTTATCATGGCAGCCTTAAGAAGGCTAAGCAGGGACTTGTGGCAAAACTGAGGACATTGAGAATGAATGACTTTTACCCCTTAGGAGTTTAACATCAAGTGTAATGCGTGGCTGCAATCAAAGGTGGCCTGGGCTGCAACCAAGCTCAGGATGATGGAAGGCCCTTAGAGTGTGTACGTTCATAGCAAAGAGAATGAGATGAGATCAAGAAAGACCCAGCACCATTCATTAGGATTGTAATATATAGCATAAATACATAGAATGCAATATTCAAAAATCCCAATTTTAAGACCAAGTAGAGGTGTCTGAGATAACGCCTTTCTTTTCATCATCACAGTCAACACATGTAAGTAGGCTATGCCAATCCTTATAGTCTATAAGTCCATAGAATCTCACTTTAAAATTCCAGCCCTTATTGTCTATAAATACAAAAAGAAAACCACACTTTAAAAAGCCTCCCTCTCCCCTCCACCCCTCCGTGGTTCGCGCCCATAGCTCAGGGAGTGGGGCACTGGCCACATGCACTGAAGCTGGTGGGTTCCAATCTGGCCCAGGCCTGCTAAACAACGATGACAACTGCAACCAAAAAATAGCTGGGTGTTGTGGTAAGCACCTGTAGTCCCAGCTACTTAGGAAGCTGAGGCAAGAGAATTGCTTCAACCCAAGAGTTGGAGGTTGCTGTGAGCTGTGATGCCAGATCTACACTCTACCAAGGGTGACATAGTGACACTATCTCAAAAAAAAAGGCCCTCCTCCCCCACAAGGAGGGTAGGAAGAAGGAGAGAGTTCAGAAGGGGGACAGAGAGGCAGTGAGAGAGGAGAGACACAGAGTGGAACACAGACGTGTGATTCATGTGGTTTGGGTGCAGTGTGTGGCCAAAAGAACATGGTCCAGATAGCCAAAGGCAACTGAAAAACACCTTGAGTCCTTTATGTGTCTCTCTTGAACACCATAAAAGGATTCCCATTTCTAGCACTATTTGTTTATTTCTTTCCCTTGCTCTGAACACTGTGGTCTCCAACACTACAATTGGTGTCTCTAACACCACAGTTGGTGTCTCCAACAGGACCCCACAGATTCCTCCGCCTCTTCTACTTACATACCTTTTCCAGTCTGCTCTTTACTCGTTTCTCTCCAGATTCTCCACCACGACAACCTAATAGACAGTCTGGCAAAGGGACCTTCCTGGGGGAGAGGTGGAGGTGGAGGGCACTGCAGGGACGTGGACAGACCCAGCGGGTCAGCTCATCATCCTTTTCACTGAGCAGCTGAGGCAGATGGATGGCTTGATGACTCTGTCACTAAAAAATACCTGGGTGTTGTAGCAGGAGCCCATAGTCCCAGCTACTCTGGAGGTTGAGGCAAGAGAATGGCTTGAGCCCAAGAGTTTGAGGTTGCTGTGAGCTATGATGCCAAGGCACTCTACCGATGGTGACAAAGTGAGACTCTGTCTCAAAAATAATAACAATGATAATGAGTGAGCATAGGCTCACCTTACAATGATGGCATTATAGGCTGATATAAAGGATATTGGTCCGTAGTTTTATCTCTTGCTGTGTCCCTTCCTGGCTTTGGTATCAAGGCAATACTGGCTTTGTAGAATGAGTTGGGGAGGCTTCCAGCCTCTATGTTATGGAATAATTTCTGCAGTTCTCTATTATAGGTCTGGTAGTATTCAGCTGTGAAACCCTCTGGTCTGGGGCTTCTTTTGCTTGGAAGATTTTTTTTACTGCTTCATTCTCTCTGCTCCTTGTTGGTCTGTTCGGGAGTTCTGTTTCTCCCTGACTGAGCCTTAGGAGCCTATGTGTTTCCAGGGATTTGTCCATTTCCTCTAGGTGTTCAGGTTTATGTGCTAGAGATTTCTGTAGTATTCACAGATGATGTTTTGTATCTCTGTGCTCCCAGTTGTAATGTCTCATTTTTCATTTCTGATTGAGCTTGTTTTTGTCCTTTCTCTTCCTGGTTAATCTAGCAAAAGGTATATCAATTTTTTTTTATCTTTTCAAAAAAGCAACTTTTTGTTTTACTGACCTTTTGTATTATGTTCTTATTTTCCATTTCATTCCCTTCTGCTTTGACCTTTGTTATTTGTTTTCATCTATTAGCTTTGGCTTTGGTGTGCTGTTCCTTTTCTAGTTCCTTGAGATGTGATATTAGGTTGTTAATTCGGTGAGACTGCAAATTAGTATAACCCTCATGGGAAACAGTATGGAGGGTTCTCAAAGACCTAAAAACAGACCTACCATTTGATCCAACTATCCCACTACTGGGTATCTCCCAAAGGAAAAGAAGTAATTTTATCAAAAATACACCTGCACTCAAATGTTTATTACAGCACACGTCACAGGTGCAAAGATCTGGAACCAACCCAAGTATTTATAAACTCATGAGTGGATTAACAAAATGTAGTATATGTACACCATGGAATATTACTATACCATAACAATGAATTAATGTTTTTTGCACCAATTTGGAAGGAATTGGAAACCATTATCCTAAGTCAAGTATCTCAAGAATGAAAAATCAAACACCTCATGTTCTGTCTAATAAATTGGAACTAATCAATGGGCAGGCAAGTGCACAGAAGGGAGTAAAAGTCATTGGAAATAAAGCAGGAGGGAGGGAAGAGGAAAGGAAGGGAAAACCCACCTGACAGGTCCAATGATCACTCAGAACCAGAATCATAGCTCCTCAATGGGTAGAGTAAGGGAGCAACAGCCAGAGAAAGGACGCTGAGAGCGTTGCCTTAAATTTTGCACCCTGAGTGACTTACTTGCCTCACTGTGCAAAGCTCTCTCTCTAGCTCCTCATCTTTTCATTACTAGTATTAGTGAAAGTGCCCTGCTGCCACTGGCTTCAAGGTACTGCCCTCATCCTACACACTCCTATTTATTATTTAATTCTGCTGAAATTACTCAAATGGGGTATACCATCTATTTTCTTCTGCCATTCTGAATTGATATGCATATTTTAAATACTCAGGAAATAATCTTCAGTCTTATTATGGTAGGACGGCATACCTCTATCTCTAAATGCCTTGTTTGAAGAGGGCTGTTTGAATAACCAAGTGTTCCAGTCAGTTTTAAATAGTGCTATTTGAATGGATTTAACGTCTTCAGCATCTGTGTTGATCAAGTGAGACAACATCTACAGCTGACCTTCATGGTGGAAAACACGCTTGCCTTGCTTCTAAGTTGTACCTTGAAGAATCTCTATCCTATTTTAGGAGAGGCAAACAAAAAGTCAGTGGAACACAGCATCATTTCAGCAAATGAAGGAATTTTTTTTTTTCTCTCAATGAGAAGAGTATAAATTTCTGTCCTAAGCGTAGACGAATGCTTTTAAAAGCAACCTGCATTTGACTGGGGAAAGAAAAGAAAAAAATTAACATTCACCATGGGATCCATTTTCCATTTCTTGTTCTGGTTAGTAAACAGTTTGTGTAATGTCTTCCAGGGATGATTGATTTTAATTTTATTCATAAAGTTTGAACTTTTATTATGTGATTCCTTGCAAAGCTTTCTTTATGGAGGAACTGAACTGTTAGGTAAGTTTATATTCCCTGAATGAGACATCACTCCAAATATAAAATAAGATTAAACTTGACATGCTTTTCCCCCAAAGTGGTTTGTCCTTGCTTTCATACATATGTAAAAATTATATTGTGGGAGTTACACACAACCCTCAATTCAGCAAGTTCCAGGATGTGATGATTAGAATAAAGCCATGGAAAACTATTTGCTTTCAGTCTTAAATATACTGTATTGCAAACAATTTAGAGGGGTCAGATTAGTTATATGCATTTTTGCTTTTGCTGTATTAAAAAAATTCTTTAACAAATCTCCCCTTCTATTATTCTCTGTTCTATTTTTTTACATGTATTAAATCCACTTTTGTTGTTGCTTTTGTTAAGAATATAAAATTATACCTAGATAAGAGGAATTAGTTCTAGTATTCTATAGCACTCGAGGATGACCCTGACCATAACTAACAATAATGTATTCTATGTATAGTTTCAAATATCCAGAAGAAGGCTATTGAATGTTCCTGACACAAAGAATATGATAAATGTCTGAGATGATGGATATGCTAATTACCCTGATCTGATCACTATACATCTATGTATCACAGCATCACAGTGTACCCCATAGATATGTACAATTCTTCTGTGTCAATTTTAAAGATTTTTAAAAAAAATTTAAATAATGAATTCACTATAAACTGAAGTAGTACAAAGATTTGCATTGCCTCTAAGTTGTGCCTTGAAGAATCTGTATCCTTCCTAATAAAAAGACATGGGAACTCAGTTGGAATTTACATTGTTCATTTAATGAACTGAAAAAGAGCAGTCCATTTTGGTGACCACCGATCATGATCATAGTTCCAGGTGAGGCTTCCCATCCTTGGAGGTAAACACAGATTGGGAATGAAGCCCAGATCAATTCACCAAGGCTATCACTTTCTTTTGCTTCTTCACCTTAATAATCCCCTTAATAACTGACTTCTTAGGCTTGCTATGGTTGGCTCTACCAGTAATAGAATTGGTTAGTTAATTTTGATCAGAAATAGATCTGATCCAAATATATCCAAGTAGGAGGGATAGATACTGCCTTGAAAATTGCAAGACATCACAAATCAGACTGCAAGCTACCCAGGGGTGAGCTGAATCACTGAGTACTGGCAACTGCTGTCTGGGGAAATGCTCCCCCGTGGGAGGAGAGAGTAGACCTGACATGAGAGATGGTGCACGAGAGCACGGCGACAGGATGTCCTGTGTTCCCATCTCATCAATGACACAGTCTCCAGCCCTTGTCACTTTATGACAGGCGATCATTCTCTTTTTGGCCTAAGCTGTTTTACTTGCTTTTCTGTAATATCCAACTGGTGGGATCCTGACTAATATAAAGACATGAGAACTCAATTGGAATTTAGGTTTATCCCATTGTCTCAGGTATGCCTGAGGTATGCCTGCTTATCTCAGGAACACCATTGATGCAGTGGGGTTTAATTTCAGGGATAGTCTTCAGAAAGCTTATTTTCTTGGATGCAATAGTGAAATAGCTTCCAAAAACTTGAAATAAGTATTTTTCCTTTGGGACCTAAGATATAAACTCAAAACATAGTGGGTCAGTATAGAAAGAAAGTATACCGTCAAAATTAAACTGGAGTTAGCCCAGTTTTAAAGGGAAAACAGAAGAAGCAGTAGGAATGGAGGGCAGGAGGTAGAGAAGTACATCCTAAACTGTAATGTGCACCTGAATCCCTGAAGGTCTTAAAGTGCACACCCTGATTCATTAGACCCATTCATACAGACCGAGATTCTGTATTTCTAACAAGCTTCCAGATGCCATGCACGCTTGCTGGGCCCCGGCCCATGCTTTGAATAGCCAGATGCTTTAGTGTGCTAAGGAAATGAAAATGGCCTTGAAGGCAGACTAATGATGATAACAATGATAATGATACCTAATGGATGCTGTTATCATCTGAAGAATGCATACTTCAAAAGGGTAAGGACAGAAGTGGGCAGAAATGAAATACAGACAGCAGAGAATCAGAGAGAGAAAAAAGCCACTAATGCAGTGTTCAAAAAAGCAGCCACTAATGCAGTGTTCCAAAAAGCAGTCTCTTAGCAAGAAACCCAGTTTCCAGCTAATCCCTGTTGTGAATAGGGATGCACTGGTCTCTCAGTTTCCAATAAAAGTAAACTTTTGTGACCTACGGTTAACCTCCATATTCACGAAGCAACCGTTTGAATTTTATTTACCTCTTGGAGAAAATAGGTTCTCCAAGTTAAAATGAATAATCTGCTCGTCACAAAAGTTCTGTGATTCACTGTAGATTATTACTAAACTGTCTCTGTGGTTTATCAATTGCAACCTCTTGTGAATTTAGCTTAGGGGACTCAGTTTCTCCAAGACCAATCACATGTGAAGCACTGAGTTGGGGTTTATGACACTATAAAAGTGAGGATGTTTAAACCACATGGTTTCAATGCCGCCAGTTAGGGTCTATCAGCAGCCACCAAGCACCCACCCCCGGCCCTCACCCACAGCTGACATGCCAGGTACTGTCTTTGAAACTTACTGTGTCCTCTAAGTTGGTGGATCAGGACACTGCTTTTTAATTTGTTAACTGATGTCATTTTATGATTTTATTTGTTTTTAAGATTTTCTACTCCACTGCATCCTGATACTGAAAATAGCCTGTCCCCTCCCTTCCCTGTTCTCTTCTGATCATCTCAAGGGAGATTCACAAATGTGAATAATTGTGCTTTATTCACAATTTGCTTTCTTCCACAATTTCAGGACATTTTATTATTTGCTGTTTTTATTCTGTCTCAGCCTTCAATTAGTCTTTTTATTCCTCCTTTTCTATTCTTGACATGAAACAAGAATGGTGCTCAAACAAATTTCTATATAATTGGTTGTGTGTGTGGCATTTAGAAAGAGGTCAGTAGAATTCACCCTTTCCATTTATAAACCTCAGACCAGCCCATCAGACATAATTACTAACCGTTAGAAATAGATACGTCCACTGTGTGAAAAGCAGATATACGTGGCTAACGGTCGTCACTATCTCCTTGCTTTTGTGTCCACTCCAATGCTACTCTTTTAAACTAAGCTGCTTTGTGGCATCTTGTCAAATGATTCATTGAGAATACAAAAAGTGGGTGGGATGCCTTTTAAATCATGCTTTTTTTAGTCTACAATTTAATCTTCTGTGCAGTTTCAACCAGGCCACATTTGTTTAGATGCTGATGATATTTCCCTCTATTAATTTATGAAAATAAGAGGAGCAAACATTGGTGAGCTGCGTGGAGGGAACATAATACTTTGTTATAGAATCGTCCAGGAGAAAATAAGAGAGGACCAATCCTTGATATTCACCTGTGTAGATTTGCTTAGATGTGGTACAGCAGTTTAATTCAGATCTGCCATCACGTGAAAATGTAACTCAGTTCTCATCAAACGTACACCAGTGAGGCGTTTGTTGTTTACTTTTCTCCTCTCCAGACATGGAGAAGCTGAATGTGAGTTCTCAATTTAAGTTCTCTCTGTCTCTTGTAAACCAAGCTGAATGATATAAAAAGTTTCAGACACCTGACTTTTTATCAATGAACACATGTATGGGCTGCGTAGTAAATTTAACACTCTACCCTATTCCACATCTATTTTTTCATTTCGTTCTTTTCTTTTGAGTTAATATGAGATTAGGTACAATTAGGTTAACTATTTGTGTTTTAGGGTAAATTCCAAAGCCTGAGTTGTAGACAAATCCTTCACCCAGGAAGTGTGCCATATGCCCCTACCTTGTACTCGATGGCCCTTTAAAGATGAGATTTATATACTGGTTTGTGGCAGTCTTAATTTGACAGAGATTAGTGGTTAAACCTAACTACTAACCATATCTTTTAAAAAAGACACAGAAAACTGTTCTATTAAATGGTTAAATATGTTCTCTATACCTTTTGAAGATCTTGATACATCAACCCTTCTTGAAGGAAGGTCATTGGAGAGCTATTTTTGTAGCTGAATTACCATTGCAACAGCATATACGGTTGTCAAGTGCTAAGACCAGTGACCCGAAGCAAAGGGCTTTAAAAACTCCTATTCTTATTTCTCATAGATGGCAAAGTTCAGAAATAAAATCCTCTACCTACAAAGCATGAAGTTTCTTTTTACACGCTTCCTGCCAAATCTTCTTTCGTTTAGTAGAAGGTTAACCTTTCAGGTCCCAAACATTAACAGGTATGAAGAGTTATCAGTAGAAAAAAGAAAAAGCACGAGCCAGACTACATTTAAATGATCTGAGAAGCACTAGAGCAATGAATAGAACACGTGCACCAGCACAGAGGGCAGAAAACTCACGCGATATGGGAGGAATCCTACGTTCTGTACACATTGCACCACATGTAAACCCTGTCTGAATAAAGATGATGGATGGTGGCAGGAAACCCAAACTCACTACAGCACTGGAAAAGCAGCTCTGCTGACCAGGAGGCCAGATGAACTGAGGTCCCTTTCAGGTATACCAAAGGGTATTCTCCATTTAGTTGGGAATGGTTTCTTTTGTTTTTTTTAAGGCACTGATTGAGTCATAAGCAGGAGACTTTAGTAATGAATGGCTAGGACCCATATGGTTTTAACTATAGGACAATAGTGAACAGTCACTATTAGAAGATGCCAGTTTCTTTACAGACAATAGATAAATAAATGTGTCATGACAGTTCAGCATCATTAAGCAATCAACTTTGCAGAGATTGATAATTGCCTCTCTAAATTCACTCTCAACTTCTTCCTTGGTAGTGATGAGAGGCCTGATATTTAGCAGTTGAAGAGTCAATTGGGTCTTGACTTCTAATCTCTAAATTTTTTTACATCTTTTTCCTACCCTTCATTTTCAGTCTATATGTGTCTTCCGCGGGTGAAATGATTTTCTTGTAGGTGGTACACGGTACACAGTTGGGTTATATTATTCTATCCATTCAGCCAGTGTATATCTTATACATGAGGAATTGAATCCACTTACATTCAGGGTTATTATTGATAGGTCAGGACTTATTCTTGTCATTGGTTAATTATTTTTTGGTTGTTCTGAATATCCTTTGTCCCTTACTTCCTCTCTCATTGCTTATCTTTGCAATTTAGTGGCTTTCTCTAATGGTAACACTTGATTCTGGAGGGAGCAGGTCAAAGTGGGCCAATCCTTGGGCCTCCAGGAGGCTTGCCTGGGTGCCAGCAGTGGGATTAGCAGACATGCAAATCCTTGCACCCCTGAGCAGCATGAATGGTGTTGGAGATGGCAGTAGTCACAACAGGGCCAACCCTCGGGCACTGAAGTGCCATGTGCAGGCAATGGCAGTGATCGTAGCAGGTTGGTAGGGCCAGTCCCTGGGCCTCTACATGGTGTGTGCAGGACCAGGTGCTAGCAACCGAGGCAGTAACAGGCTGGGTGGGCCTTTTTTTCAGAAGGCATGCATAGGTAGTGGTGGTGAAAGGTGGGGCAGATCATCCCCAGGCCTTTAGGGAGAAGGGTTCTAACAGTATCATAGAGGAGAAGGAAGTAAATCCCTGCTATGCACAGGCCTCACAATGACAAGCCTCTCCCCTTCTCATGTGGCCACAGGGCTTCAGTAAATTACTGCCATCTTGGAGACATGGTGACTGCCTCCTCTATAAATCCATTCACAGTGCTTCCATAAAGTTTTTTATTTGAAGTATGGAGAAAATAGATGAGAAGGGAAGGGCCTAGAGTAGTGTTTTTATAGGAAAATATAATATTAAACTTGAAAATCTATAGTTAGGCCATTTTTATCAAAACACAGAAAGTCCTACTCATTATACTCACCCAATCTTTCCCACTAATAGATGGCAGGCAGTTGGCCGTGGGGGCAGTTGAAGAGATTCAGGTGGTTTTATTTTTATCTCAGTAAAGAAGAAGAAAAGATACAACTTGTTTTCAGCAGAGAAGCTGCACTTGAAAATCCCTGGGGACCAGCTGTCCTGGGTTGGTGGCATTTGTTACGTTTCACACTCATAGGCAAGATGACAGGGGCCTTCAGCTGCTCACAGCTTTGCCATTGATGAGGATTAAATGGTACCTTGCTTCTGTTTGGTACAGTTGAAAATCAAGATTATTTACCAAAATGAAAGGCAGCTCCCCAAATTTGCTGTCTGAAAGAATACAATGCTGGCTACTGTTCTATTGAATAATCTAAATATCTAAGAGGTTCTAGCTTCTATTTCTCACCCCCTTTCTTATTTTTTCAAGAAATATCCCAGTCACATTCTCTCTGGGTCTTCTCTCCCCTCCCTCTTATCTTCTTTCTTGATGTAGAGAGAATAAATCAACAATATGGAAAATGAGATGTACTGCTACCTCAGGTGGTAGAGTTTGGTTTGAAATCTACAGATTCCATTTTCACTCCAGGTTCTGTCCCTTACTAGGTCTGTGACTTTGTAGCTGGGTTTTGCAGTACTTCACCAAGACTCACAGGTCACGGGTCACCTTCGCTGTTGCATTTCATGTCAATGCCACTCTGAAAAGGTCACGCATGGCAAGTCACATCTTTCTCTTGCTTTTCCAGGAGCTGCATTGGGTAATAGTGTCATTTGGGAGAGGGCAAAGGAAATAACGATGGATAAAGAAATTATACACTCTGCAAACTGGTACCTAAAAGTAGGTAGGATTCACAACTGCCTACCGGATGTAGTCAGGGGTCATCAGAGGGCTTCCAAGTGTCTCCCTCAGTGTCCTCCTCTCTAGAGAGCAGAGTGACTAAAATAAGATCCTTCACTGAGATGAACATTCATTACCTGAAAAAGGGCTGGCACCTTTCTAGGATTAGTTTGTTGGGTAGCTAGCACCAGAGATGATGATTTTGAGGAAATGGAACATAGGCCATGTAAGTTTTGTCAGTGAACAGAAGTTGGTCAACCAAGGAACAGCATGTGAACAGTAAATGCTTGCAGAAAGGTGGAAAGTCAAAAGCTTATAAGAAAATCTTGCAGAAGACAAACTACTTCCATGAAGGAGAGAAAGTACTTCTATTTCACAAATTACTACTATCCAGCCACAAGGTCCTAATCTCCCATTTAAAGCCTTCCCACCATCACTTTCTTTAACTCAATCAGCTTTGAAGTTAAAAGAGGCAACTTTTATTTACTGCTCCCCTCCTGTGTTCCTCACTTCCTGCTGCTTTTGCTAATAATTTCCTGGTTTGTCTCTCTACCCTGGGGCTAGAGCAGGAACATTAAAGCTCCATACATGAAGGGGAGAATAAGGGACAGATAATCAAAAGTCCCCATAGCCAAAGAGAGCCAGACATCAAGAGCAGGGGTATTTGAGTGGAGAACATTGAAGGTGCTGGGGAAATCAAAATTCATAGGGTGATAGTAAAATGCCCATGTTTGAGTCAAACAAACCTGGAATTAATAGTCTTCCAATTTCAAAATTTGAATGAGATCTCAAAGTTACTGAGGCTTCAAATCTTATCACCTTCTTTCATAGCCCTGACAGCTGGTAAATTGGAACAATATCCACCTTTGGTATCTCTCTTCGTAGGAAAGTTCTTTCTTATGCCTCCACCAAAGACAAATATATAGTGTGATGCACACAATTAAAATTTTATACCCAATTTAAAATCCAAAAATAAACTACAGTATCTCAGAAGGTTGCTTGTGGCGTGCAGCACAAACCCAAACTCCAGGGCTTACTAAATAAAGACCCTCACTTTATCTTGCTATGCTGATGTCCAGGAGTGTTATTAAGGTTTATATTTAGAAACTTAAATCTAGAATGTGGAAACAGTAAAGCTCTGCTTTCTCCAAACTACATTATCAGCTCAAAATATTAGCTCTTTATTCAACTCTATTTCTCTCAAGCAGAACTAAAACTGTGTAGGTAACAAGAAGAAATACCTTTAGTCTCATGTTTAAATAAATTCTGCTCTACAAGATACTTCACAATGAATTTATGCTTAATAAATGCATGCCTTATAGATTCTGGACAAATATGTAAAATAAACAGAATTAAGTGCATCATCTTATTGAAGGACCTCTCAATAATTATTAATCAAAAAATAATTCCTTTAAGTTTCCCAGGCACTGTATTATATTGCTGTCCATTTTTAGAAAGTTTCAGCATGTACATTCTTTTCAAAACCAATAACTGTTAATTCCTCGTACTACATCAAGCGGACTTAGGACCCTCCATGGGCACTCCTATGTTACACATGAGAAAGAACAATAGCAAGGGACGAAAGAGCCAGCTAAGTTGTGGTCCTGTGCAGGTTACACTCCACTGTCTCATTAGGGAAAAATGGATGAAATCAAGGCAGGTAACTTTCCAGAATCTAATATGGCACAGTGGCCACATCAGGCAGGCCCTGCTTTCCCTACATCTGCCCACAGAGAGGACTTAATGACCACAGGAGCGATGAAAAGACTGAACCAGGGAGAAGACACAAATCTACATCAGGATAGTGATAAAGCTGCAGGTCTTCCCGCAGTCACATCTGGAGACAGGGCTCTAACAGACCTTCAGATCTGGAGCAGCCCGGGAAAATTCCCATCCAGTTCCATAGAAACTTGAGAACACAGGCTCACACTCTGCCCGTTACTAATCTGCCTGGTGTTTCTCTTGAAATGTACGATTTCCCACAGTTCAGCAACTAAACAGCCTTCACCCTCTTGACCCCAGAGGTCAAACTTGAGACCAGCAGCCAATCCTTGCTCAGGCGTGTCTCTTTTACATCTGGCTTTTCTGGAATTTCTGTCACCTGGATTTTCCAAGCCATGAGAAGGACAGCACTAGTTTGAGTTTTAGTACCACTAATCATGACTAAAGGAGTAGGCACTACTTTTGAAAGAAATTATTAACAGTATAAAATTAATATCACCAAGAGATGATCAGAAAATTGACCTTCAGTCATGAATATGATAGAAGAAACCTCACTGTGTTTTTACAATACGTAGGTAAACATAAATACTTGGAATAAGATGTAACTCTGGTGTGGACTTCTAATTCCTGCTTACTAGGACGTTTGCCCAGGGTGACAACTTGAAACATTTCTGCCCTGGTCCAGTCTGGACATGCCTTCTTTTTCCCCTTCCCCAGCTCTCTTCTCTCCCTCTTCAACTCTCTCCTCCTTCTTTCCCGTCTTCTCTCCCTCCTTCCTGCCTCCCTCTCACCCTTTCTCTCTCCCTTTTCTTCCTTTCTCTGTGTTATTTCTACTCTTCTGTCTCTCCCTCCTCCTCTTCCAACTCCCATCCACATCTTTCTATATCTTCTCTAAACAAAGAATATACAAATTAAACAGAAAGTTTTCCTTTTTTCAGGGAACTTATGAATTGAAGTAAACAACACTAATACTAATCAATGTTGATATACCTGGGTTTTCTTTTCTGATGCTTTGGTCTGTGTCTCTGTTCACATGCCAGCACCATGCTGTTTCATTTACTATAGCCTTGTAGTATAGCTTGGTAAACTGACACCTTCCAATTTTTCTTTTTTACTTAAGGTTGTTTTGTCTATTTGGGCTCTTCTGGTTCCATATGAAGTATAGGATTATATTTTTCTAGATCTGTAAAAAATGACATTGGTATTTCAATGGAGATTGAATACATGAATCACTTTAGGTAGTATAGACATTTTAACAATGTTGATTTTGCTGATCTATGGTCATGGGATATATTTTTCAAACAGCCCCATAAAAAGATGGGCAAAAAGTATGAACAGAAGCTTTTCAAAAGTAGATAGACTGATGACCAATAAACACATGGAAAAAATGCTCAGTGTCTCTAATCATCAGGGAAATGCAAATCAAAACCACAATGAGGTATTACTCAACTCTAGTGAAAATGGCTTTTATGAAAAAAAAACCTTCAACAGCAAATACTCTTGTGGATACAGGGAGAAAGGAACACTGATACACTGTTGGTAGGACTGCAAACCTCTATGGAAAGAACTAAACATAGACCCACTGTTTCATCTAGCAATCTCACCACTGGGTATTTACCCAAAGGAAAAACAGTCATCTTATCAAAAATACATGCACGCTTCAATGCTTATTGCAGCACAATTCACAATCACAAAGACGTGGAAAGAACCCAAGGGCTCATCTATTCATAGGTAGATTAATAAAATGTGTTATGTGTATACCAGGAGTACTACTCAACCATAAAAAATGGGAAACTAGTACCTTTTTTTTTTTTTAAATAAGGAATCAATTTATTCAATTCCAAGCCTTTTTTTTTTTTCTTACAATTTTTGGCCAGGGCTGGGTTTGAACCTACCACCTCCAGCATATGGCCCTACTCCTTTGAGCCACAGGTGCCACCGAAACTAGTACCTTTTATAATAACCTGGATGGAACTGGAGTCTATTCTTCTAAGTGACATACCACAAGAATGGAAAAACAAAGATCACATTACTTGCTATTAAACTGGAACTAATTGAATAACATTCATGTGCATATTTGGTTGTAAACTCAACAGAAAGCAAGCATGTGGAAGGGGGCAAAAAGAGAGAGGTAATTTCAGACCTAATGGGTATAATGCACACTGTCTCAGTGAGGGGCACGCTTATAACTTTGACTCAAGTGGTACAAAAGCAATTCATGTAACCAAAACATTTGGACCCCCATAATATTCTGAAAAATATATACAAAAAGCTTGCCTGTGTTAGAGTCATCCCCTTTCTCCTGTGCTTTGCTAAAAGTGAAATGGTTCATGTGTTCATCTCTCCATGGAGGTGCTTATCTTTCTTTGAAGACAATTTACTGGTTGCCCTGCAATCTCACTCCATGATGGGACCAATAAATAGTATGATTTTTATCTGAGTTTTTCTCATTGTTATGTTAAAAGAGATGTCCTCTATAGCATTTTACATTTTAAGTAGATGCAAAAATTGGGTTTAATGATCAGAAATAAATCTACTATGAACATTTCTGATCAAGTCTTTGTGTGGATATATGTTTCTTTATCTCTCTGGTAAAGGAATGGAATGGTTGGCTTGTTTGGTGAGTGCTGGTTTTCCTTAAGGAACTGCCATCTTGTTTTTCAAAGAAGCTATATTTTATGTTCTCAAGAGTAGCATATGAGAATTCCAGTTGTTCACAACCTCATTCTTACTTTCTGTTATCAACCTTTTATGTTTTAGTTATTACATGGGTAGGTAAATAGCAATATCTCATTGTAGTTTGGACTTACATTTCCCTGATGGCTAACGATACTGTACATCTTTTCACTTGGTTATTGGCCATTCTTATATCTTTCTAAATTAAATGTCTATTTAAATATTTTGCCCCTATTTTTATTAAATCGTTTTTATTCCTAACAGGATGAAGAACTCTTTACATTGTCTACCTACATACGAGCTCTTAGTCAAATATAAGTGTCACAAATTTTTGCTCCAATTTTTTGACTTGCCTTTTCATTTTTTTAATATGTTTCAAAGAGCAAAAGTCTTTAAGTTTGTTAAAGTCTAATTTTTCAATTTTTTCTGTTGTGATCATGTTGTTTTTGTCCTACCTAAGAAATATTTGCCTTCCCCCAAGTCACATATTTTCTTTTATGTATTTTTCTAGATGCTTAATACTTTCAGCTCTTACTTTTGGGTCTATGTTCTACTTCAAGTTAATTATTGTATGTAGTGTAAGGTAAGGTAAGAGGTGATGTTCATTTTCCCCATATAGATAGTCAAAGTATTTCAACACCATTTGTGGTAAAAACTATCTCTTCCTCCATTGAATTTCTTTGGCACCTCTTTCAAAAATTAATTAAGGACAAAACTGGGTGTTTCATTCTCTGTACTCCACATTCTCTTTCATTGACCTGTATGTTTATCTTTTTGCCAAAATCAAACTGTCTTAACTTCTATAGCTCTATAAAAAATCTTATAGTCAGTTGGCCATTCTAAATAATTTACATTTCCATATAGACTTTAGAAACCTTTGCCAATATTTCTAAAAAAATTATTGAGATAGTGTGTTAGAGTTTTCCAGAGAAACAGAAACGGTAGGATACCAAGGATTCCAATTTTGTTACAATCGGATTTACATAGATATGTAAGAAGAAATTTATTATAAGAATTAATCCACATAGTTCTAAGAGCTGAGAAGTCCCATGCTATACTGTCTGAAAACTGGAGAAGCGGAAAAGCCCATGTTATAAATCAGTCTGAGGTTCAAGGCCTATGAACCCAGAGGATGGAGAAGGGTGGAGAGTGAAAGCCCTGTGTAAATCCTGAGTCCAAAGCCTGAGAATCAGCAACCACCATATCCAAGGAAGGAAGAATTCAAAAAGAGAGAGAAAAAAATTGCCCTTGTTTTTTTTTTTGTTGTTGTTGTTCTAGGTGGGCTCTCAATGGATAAGATGATGTCCACTCACATTGGTAAGGGCAGGACTCCACCTTACACAGCTGAAAGATTCAAATACTAATCTCTTCCAGAAACACCCTCACACACATACCCAGAATGCTGATTTACCAGCTATCTGGCATCCCTTAACCCAATCAACTTGACACATAAAATTAACCACCCAAGTGTTAGTTGAGATTGTGGTAAAATTGTAGATCAATTTAGAGGACTTCAACATTATTAAATCTTCTAATCCAGATAGAAACTTTTTTTTAAATTTTGGTTTTATTTAATTTTATTTAGAAATACTTAGTGATTTTCAGTGTAAAAGGCTTATGTACTATCAAATGTTTTATGTCTTTCTAAACTATTGTGATAAAGGTTTTTAAAATTTTACTTTTTCATTTTTTTTGCTGCTAGTATATAAAAACTTTGATGTCTGCATATTAACCTTATATCCTATAATTTTTACTTAATTCACTTACTAATTCTGTCTATTAACTTTGTGTCATACACCCTTGATAACACTAGTTATTAGTCCTCACCGTTAGACCTGGTAATTATTTCATATATCCATTTGTATTTTCTATATAAACAATCACGCCCTCTACAAATCATTTCACTTCTGTCCTCTGATCTTTTTTTTTCATTAATAATTTTTTATATTGATTATACATAGAATTAACATTTGGGGTATATTGAGTTAAAGGAAATGTATAAAATTAACTTCTTTTTACTTTCTTTACCATGGCTACCAAAAATTTCTGTAGGTCTTTTAGGGAGTATTTCGGGGTTTTTGTTGTTTTTTTATTATCAAATCATAAACGCATAGATCATGTAAACATTAATGCATTTATGGGGTACAATATGCTGATTACATACAGAATTAGGAATGCTTACATCACACTGGTTAATATATAGCTCATCTCGTTTACTTAGTTATTGTGTGTGTCCTGTGATCTTCATGCCTTACTCGTTTATTGCAATGATTAGGAACTGCAGCATGATGTGCAATATGAATTATGGCAATAGGGATCCTTGCCCTGTTCCCAATTTTAGCAGATAAGAATTCAGATATTCTACATAAAATATAATAGTAGTTATAAGTTTTTTGGTAAATATTCATTATCAGATTGAGAAAATGCTCTAATATTCCTAGTTGCTGAGAGTATTTATCATGAATAGATGATGCATTTTGACAAATGCTTTTTCTGCATTTATTAAAATGATCGTATGTTTTTTACATTTACTCCATTACCATGGTGGATTAAATTAACTAGTTTTGCTTGTTAAAGCATCCTTGTATTTCTGAGACAAATCGTACCAAGTTATGATGTGTTATTCTTTTATGCACTATGGAAATTGTAAGTACTTATTTGCTAATATTTTAAGAGTTTGTTTGTGTACTGCTCTGCTATTATTATTATTATCATTTATTGTCTTCCTCAGGTTTTGATGTTAGGGTTTTGCTGTTCTCATAAAGTAAGCTGTGACACATTTCTTACTCTTCCATTTTCTGATTTTTTGGTAACATTGGCATTAATTTTTCTTGAACATCTTCTAGAATTTTAAGGTGAAACTATATAGGCCTAGGGATTTCTTCACTGGAAGATTTTTGATAGTGCATTCATCTGAGTGAATATGGAGAGGGCTATTCAGGTTTTCTGCTTCATCTTGTGTTAATTTTAAGTTGTATTTTTCAAGAAATTACTTTTTATTTTTTTTAAGTTGTCAAATGTATTGGCACCAAGTGGTTTATAATAGTCTATTTATTAAAACAAAATCTTTAGATTCCGGAATGATATGACTTCTTTCATTCCAGCTAGGGGTTTATCAATTTTGTAAATTGTTTTCCAAAAATAAACTTTTGGCTTTGGTAAATGATCCTTTTTTATTGACTAAAAAATTACCAGACTTTACTTTTTAGAGCAATTTTAGGTACCCAGCAAAACTTAACAGGAAATATAGAAATTTTCTATTTATTCCCCACCGCATACATATAGTCTGCTCTCCCCTGTTCATCAGTATCCCCCACAGAATGGTACATTTATTATGATTGATGGACCTACACTGACACTTCATTATCACCCAAAAGTCTATATAGTTTATATTAATTCATTCCATGGATTTGGACAAACGTGTGGTGATATCTGTACTCCATAATGGCATCATGCAATCATAATTTTACTGCCTTAAAAATTCTCTGGGCTCCACCGATTCATTCCTCCCTCCACCATAACCTCTTGCAACCACTGATTTTTTTTATTGTGTTCATACTTTTGCCTTTTCCAGACTGCTAAAAAGTTAAGTTGCACAAAATGTAGCTTATTAAGCCTGACACTTAATATCGTGTATTTAAGTTTCCTCCACGTTTTTTCATAACTTGATACTTCATTTCTTTTTAGCTCTGTACACCGTTCTATTGTCCACATGTACCACAGTTTTTTACATCCATTCACCTGCTGATAGATATCTTGGTTTTCCAAGTTTTAGCTATTATAAACAAAGCTACTATAAAGCTACTATCTATGTGCAAACTTTTGTATAGACATAAGTTTCCAGTTCCTTCTGGGAAATAACAAGGAACATGACTGCTATACCAGATAGTCAGTGTTTAATTTTGCAAGAAACTGACAAACCGTCTTCCAAAGTGGCTATGCAATTTTACATTCTAATCAGCAGTGAATGAGTGTTCTTCACTTTCCACATCCTCACTAGCATTTGGTATTGTCAATGTTCTGGATTTTGGTCATTCTGATGGGTATACAGTGGTATCTCAGCATTGTTTTACTTCATACTTCCCTGATGACATGTGTTGTAGAACATTTTGTGTATGTTTATTTTCCATCTATGTGTGTTTCTTAGTGAGGTGTCTATTAAGGTCCATGGCCTATTTTTGATATTGAATTGTTTCTTGTTGTTGAGTCTTAAAAGCTTTTTGTATATTGTAGATAACAGTTATTTATCAGATGTGTCTTTTGAAAATATTTTTTCCCAGTCTGTGGTTTGTCTTTTCATTCTCTTGTCAGTCTTTGAAGAGTACAGATTTTTAATTTTAATAAAGTATAATTTATCAGTTCGTTCTTTCATAAATAACACCTTTGATGTAATATCCAAAGAGTCATTGCCAAACTCAAGGTGATCTAGATTTTCCACTGTGCTATCTTCTAGAGGAGTTTTATGTTTCATATTTAGGTCTGATATCTAATTGAGTCATTTTTTGTGAAAGGTGTAAGGTCCATGTCTAGATTGTTTTTGAATGTGCATGTCCAGTTATTCCAGCACAACTTACTGAAAATACTGTTTTTTCTCCATTATTTGACTCTGCTCCTTTGCCAAGGATCAGTTGAATATATTAGTTTCTGTACTGTCTTTTTTGTTCCATTAACCTCTTCGTCTTTTCTTTTGCAAATACCATGGCTGGTAATCTCTTGATTACTAAAGCCTTACTTATCAATAGGTATTAGATTTTTGACAAATGCTTTTTTTTGCATTTATTGATATGATTATGTGAATTATCTTCTATATCCAATTAATGTGATCTATTGAATTAAGTGATTTTAAATATTGAACCAGTCTTATATACTGGTACTGGGGATAAATACCACTTGGTCATGGTGTATAATCTTTTTAAATTTTTTTTTATTTTGAATTAATATATGGGAACAGTATGATTAGGTTACATTGTTTGCATTTGTTAGGTAACATCCAAGTTGTAGTTGAATCCTTCACCCTGAAGGTGTTTCCATATACCCCTCCATTAAGTGGGAGCTTACTAAGTATCCTCTTCTCCTTCCACCTCCCTCTTTCTTAAATTTAATGTGATTTTTTCTCATGCATTCGTCTACTAGTTTCAAATTAGTATTGAGTGTACATGGGGTTCTTGCTTTCCCATTCTTGAGATATTTTACTACGGAGAATATTCTTTGACCCATCCAAGTCAGTACAAAAGATTTGAAGTCTACATTTTTTTTATGGCTAATAGTATTCCATAGTATACATATCACAGTATATGCAGCCATGGGTTGATGGGCACTTGGGTTGTTTCCACATCTTTGTGATTATGAATTGAGCTGCTATACATTCAAGTGTAAATGTCCTTATAATAAAATAATTTTTTTCTCTTCTGGGTAGATGCCTAGTAATGGAATTGCAGGATCAAATGGAAGGTTTGCTTGTAGCTCTTTGAGGATTCTCCATACTTCTTTCCAAACAAGCCACACTACTTTGCAGTCCCACAAACAGCATATAAGTTTTTAAAAGCTTTTAAAAATTCTATTAGCTAATATTTTGTTGAGGTTTTTTTGCATATATTTTAATAAGAGATATTTGTAGTTTTCTATTAATGTCTCATCTTTGTTTTATTTGAATAATATTGGCCTCATATAATAAGTTGAAAACATTTCCTCTTCTTTTGTGTTCTGAAAGAGATTGTTGATAACTAGTATAATTTCTTCTTTACATGTTAGGTATAATTGACCAGTGAACCCATCTGGGTGTGAAGTGCTTCCTGTTTTGAAGCACTATTAGTTATTCATTCAATGTCTTTAATAGATATAGGTCTATTCGGGTAATCTATTTATTCCTGTGTGAGTTTTGGCAGATTGTGTCTATCAAGCAATTGGTCTATTTCATCCAGGTTATCAAATTTGTGCACATACAGTTTTTCATAATACACCTTTATTTTCCTTTCAATGTACATAGAATCTGTAGTGATAGCCTCTTTTATTTCTGATATTGGTAATCTCTGTCTTCTCTCTTTTTCTTACTTAGCCTGGCTAGAACTTATTTATTTTATTTTTTCAAAAAAATAGATTTTGGTTTTGTTGGTTCTTTCTATTAATTTCCTATTTTTAACTTTATTAATTTCTATTCTAATTTTTAGCATTTCTTTTCTTATGTCTACTTTGAATTTAATTTGCCCTCTTTTTCTAGTTTCCTGAGGTAGAAGCTGAGATTACTAATTTCTTGTACTTTGTCCTTTCTTTTTTTTTTTTTTTTTTTTTGCAGTTTTTGGCTGGGGCTGGGTTTGAACCTCCCACCTCCAGCATATGGGGCTGACACCCTATTCCTTTGAGCCACAGGCACCACCCTACTTTGTCTTTTCTAATTTATAAATTCTATGCTATAAATTTTTTTCTAAGCATTATTTTCACTGCATCCTATAAGTTTTCATAAGTTGTGTTTTCAATTTTATATCATTTGAAATATTTAAAATTTTCTCTTGATATTTCTTCTTTGACC
>CAUYQV010024294.1:0-24016 GCA_963574575.1 Galagoides demidoff | reverse complement strand
CCATGGTGAAGCACAGCAGTTGACTATGTCGCAGTACTTTCTCCAAGCTTGTGGCCGCATCACTTCATTTTCTTCCTGTCCCTAGACGAACACCGCTATTGATTTTAATGTTGGTTCATGGTATGAGTCTTTTTCTTCATGATTTGTTCATTCTGTGTTTTGAGGAAATCATCATTCTGAGTTCAGATGTACTTTATAGTCTTCCAGAAAGGTTTATAGATCTATCTTTCATATTTCATTCATGTAGAATTTATTTTTATCTAAGGCAGGGATCCAGTTACGTTTTTTTTTCTATAGATAACCAATTATTCCAGAAACATTTATTGGATACTTCCTCCTTCCCATAATTATTTGCAATACTAACTCTAGTATTGCATTTCCTAGTGGAAAATTTCTGTTCTTTCCATTGTTCTGTTTGATTAACCTGACACTAATGATAAATATTTATATTCTATAGTTCTATTGTAATTCTTGATATCTGGGGAGGGTCAGTCTCTCTACTATATTTTTCTTCTTCAGTAGTGTTACTACAGTATTTCTAAGTTTTCTCTAGCAAATCAACTCAGTCATTTTATAGACTTCTTTCCTTACCCATACACTACTCTTCTCTCTTATTGCTTTAAATATGTTTAACATACTTCATTTTAGACTATGAGCCTTGTAGTTTTGATTCCTGGAATCCCATTTGTGCTGCCTCTCTCTTTCTGTGCCTTCTTTCCTTGTGAGCTTTGAGATTTTTGACTTTGAGTTCCTGTTCTATAGAATTCTATGTTAATTCTTTGAAGTATTCTTTTTTTTTTTTTTTTTGAGAAAGAGCCTCAAGCTTTCACCCTGGGTAGAGTGTTATGGCATCACAGCTCACAGCAGCCTCCAACTCCTGGGCGCAAGCGAGTCTCCTGCCTCCGCCTCCCAAGTAGCTTGGACTACAAGCGCCTGCCACAATGCCTGGCTATTTTGGGGTTGCAGCTATCGTTGTTTGACAGGCCCAGGCTGGATTCAAACCCGCCAGCTCAGGTGTATGTGGCTGGTGCCTAGCCACTTGAGCCACAGGTGTCGAGCCTCTTTGAAGTATTCTTGACAATATGTTTGTCCAGAGGATTTTTCTTCCATTAACAGCCCAAGGCTACCAATCACCCACGTTAAATTTAATATGAATCTTGGTTTAAAGATTTGGGGGTTTGGGGGTTATCCTAAAGATATGGGTGGCTCATGATTATAAATCCTCAAAGGGAATTTTTACTCCACTCAGGGCCAAGATTCCAAATGGAAATTTTTTGTGTGTTTTTGTAAGGATCTCATTTATTTCTGGTCCACTGCTATACTGTGGGCATAGCCTTCAAAAATGGATGTGGAGAGGTATCATTTCAGAACTCCTTTTAGAGCTGGTCCCAAGCTTTGGCTCCTGTTCTCACTACTCTATCTATTCATCAAAACAGAAGCCCAGTGTACTCAGGATTTGGTACACCTCCTTGGGGTGAAAACTGGCTCGCTTTCTTGTCTCTCCAAATTTGATCTTCACTTCATTTACTTCATTATAGACTTCAAAACTTTCTTGTCAACTCAGTAATTTAAAATGTCTTTCCCTCTTTCCATTTTTCTTCCTTCAGTTCCATTGTTTGCAGGAGTAAGGTTTATCAGAGGCCACTAGTCTTCTATATTTCAGACAGGAAATCTTTATGAGACCAGTCTGTAGCAAATATCACAGGATAACTTCAAGGTTATTATCGGCATCTCATTTGCTTTGCCACTTACTGTCAGATTGGCCTGAGCATGTGATCTAAACTTTTGGCAATTATGTTTCCTTCTCTGTAAACCGCTTTAGTGTTTCAGGGTTGTTTTAAGGATTGAATGAGATTTCAGAGGTTGAAACTCTAAGTAGCGAACTAACACCTATTAGGCTCTCAAAAATTATTGTATTAATAAAACTAAGTATGATGAATTCTATACCTTCCCAAATCCATATTTTTAAGAATTCTTACATGAATCACAGAAATTCAGAAAGGTAATCAACAAAAAGTATGCCATGGTTGTGAAATGTGAATATGAAGGGGTGAGAGAATGATGGTTTCCCCCTAAAATGTCAGTTCTTAAACTGGACCATGATGAATGAACCCAGGACTCCACAATAAAGATAAGAGCTCTAATTTAAGGATGGAACCTTTTGCTGACACACCTCCTAAACAGAGAAGCACTTGCTTTCTGTTTCAAAATACACAAATTTTCTAAATCTCACAAGCTCTCAATAGCTCTGTAATGAGATTTGAGCAGAAATTAACAGCAGTAGCTATAGATTTTCCATCCAAAAACTTGATTACTTTGATAAATTCTCACTGGCATACCATCTGGGTAGTAGACCAAGCATAAGTGTAGTGTACACTGATATTTTTAGCCTCCAGATTGTTTTAAAAAATATTTATTTGCTTACTAGTTTATTAAATTCTCTAATCTGATTTTTTGTCTCTATTTGGAATTAAAACGATTTTAATGATCTCTGATTAATTCTAGAGTGAGTACGCATAATATTTTGGTAATTGCAAAATACATCATTAGGAGAAAGTCATTTGATTTCCTGGTCATGGTAGAAAATTCAAGGGTCTTGACATAAAACAGTTGCTGTTATGGTTAATTTTATATGTTCAACTTGACTGGGCAGCAGAATACCCAGATATTTGGCTAAACATTATTTATGGGACTGTTTGTAACAGTGGTTCTGGAAAAATTAGCATTTGAATTGGTAGACTAAGTAGATGGCCCTCCCCAGTGTGGGCAGGTATTGTCTTATCCATTGAGGGCCTGAATAGAACAAAAGAGTAGAAGGAGGAATAATTTGCTCACTCTTCCTCTGAGTATTTGAGTTGGGCATTAGCAGTCTCCTGATCTTGGACTGGGACTTACATCCTTGGGTTTCCTGGTTCTCAGGCCTTTGGATTGGCAAGGGAACTACAGCACCAGATCTTGTGTGTCTAGCTTGAAGAAGGCAGGGCATGGGACTTCTCAATCTCCCTAATTATAGGAATCAATTTCTTAAATCTTTGTGTATGTCTGTAGGTGTCCTGTTGGCATTATTGCGTGTTTGTCTTATTGGTAATGTTTCTTTGGGAAAACTTGATTAGCACAATTATACATACATGTGAATGCAAACTCAAAAGTATGTAATTATTTAGGGGAAAAATGTAGCTGGGTAATCATAGGCTTCTTTATGATCATATTCCTAACCCTTGAGAAAGTTTCAATTTGACTTGTAACCAGCATGATCTATCTACACATCTACTTTGTAATTATGTGCAGAAGAAACGTTAGTTTAAAAATGTTTCTACCTACCTTTGTTAGTTCCTGCATTAACAATGTATCAGAATTATTTTTATCAGCTTGATTTCCCACTTAGAAATTAATGTGATGCATTCAATGCAGCATTATGACTAGCTCTCTTATATTTCAAGAAATATGCTTATGTTTCAGAATCTCATTATCTCCTGGTATGTGGTGATTTCAGATGTACAAAATCCTTTTTTTTTTTTGCTGCAGTTTTTGGCCAGGGCTGGGTTTGAACCCACCACCTCTGGTACATGGGACCGACACCCCACTCCTTTGAGCCACAGACGCTGCCCCCAAAGCTTTATTTTTGCCAATGCAGTGAATGCAAAGAAAATCTCATATATGTAATTAGCCTTTCTTTTTTTCTGCTGAGTAAAATCTCACAATAAGGAGCAAGCATTTACTGAGCTTTGCTGTGCTATGTAAAAATAATAAAAATAACAATATAAATAAATTGGTAACAGCTATTGAGAACTTACTAGATATCAGATACTTGCTAAGAGGTTTCTGTGTTATCTCATTTGAAACAACCTCCTATGAAGTCGATGCTATTATTGCCATATCACAGATGGGGAAACCAAAGCATACTGCATAAGCTAACATTTACCCTTGATCTATTACTTGCCTCAACCTCTTAGCTCCTGTTATTTTTTTAGGTATGTATAATAATGGTTCTTATCTCTCATGTATACAGAAGGAGCTAACCTAGACTAAATGAAATGACCTGCTTAAGACTAGTTAGCATCTAGCAGAGCAGAGGCCTAGCCTGGATTCTAGGATCCTTCCATAGTATCAGAGTCTCTTTGATCACATGGCGAAATGAATAACAGTTTTCATGTCCAAGTCTCAGTTTGTAATAAGTAAGTTTGGTCTTAGAAAATACAGTAGAATCTCTGTAAGTCGACACCTAAGGGACTGTAACAAACTGGTCGACATACAGAGGCAGTCAACATAAGGAACTAGGCCTACTGTACTGATATGTACATGTGATGCGTGTCTGGTCTATGAAAATTAGGTCAACTTAAGGGGATGGTCAATGAAAGGAGGTGGTCAGCTATGGAGGTTCTATTTACTTTGGAGTGAATTACGAAAACTAAATGCTATTTTCTGGCATTTTGGATGAGTTCGTGGGTATGTTCGTGTGCAAGACAGAAATATGAACTCATGGTATACTTCTTTTCCAACCATGGAAGTTATCAGTGGCTTAGCTTTCAGATGCAAACTTTTATGTATGAACTTTGCCTCAGCATTCCACTTTGAACTGATTAAAGTTTGTGAGAAAGTTTGCATAATAATGCTGATGCTTAAATTCTGTGAGTCTAATAATTATAGGTATCATAGAAGAACCTAATGTAAGGGCTCGTGTCCTTGTGTTTCCGTTACGTTGTCCAAGGCAGAACTCCTAAGTGATTATTCTTAGTGAAAGTTCCAGACTGACCAATTGCTTCTAATAGTCTCCTCTAGGTTGGTTTCATTTGCCTAGAATAGGTCACAAGAAAGAAATCTAAAGGGCACTGCATAATATTTGAAAAGCCACTCCTCCTGTCTTTATTAAGACTGACTTGGCAGAAATGCTAACGTTTTAAGGTCATTGTGGGAAATAGACGTAAAACCTGATGTTTAAAAACGGGAGGTGAAGAATGACTACTTACCATTTTATTTTATTTTTTTTTTGTGATTCTGGACTATCACAAAGTTTTGTTTTCCTTCTCTATTCAATACCTGTATAGAATATCTGTCATTTAAATTAATATATATGAGAGTATTTCACACATGCTTCATTGATATATAAATAACAAGAACAGGTATACCAACAACTGTAATAAAAATTTGGCTGTATGAATTTAGGGGTAATTTGTTTATTTAAGTCCTTAAAACAGTATTTGAGAATCATTCTTTAAGCTGCAGAGAAATAAAGGAAAAAGAAAAGGAGACTAGCATAGAGTTGGAAATTTGTGTAAAAATCTTTATCATATTCCAGTACATCATGGTCTGTTATTGATTTTAGAATGGATGAGAAAAAAGGCTGACAACAATCATCAACAGCATTCCCGTTATCTGTGAAAGGATGAAGGAAAGCTCTCTTGGTATTTCTTATTTTTAACTTATTTAATTGTCATTTAAACAATCAGCAACTTTTTATTTCAAGAGATAACTGCAATCTTCTGCTGAACTTAGCCTACTGTGTCTTTTTGATTTGGCTAGAGGGTGACCGTAATCCTTATTTCTCATAACAAATGGTAAACTCCAGCCTTCTACTTGACGTGTAAAACATGTGATGTTTTCTTTCGTACCTTATTTTTTCATAAACATAGATAATCTGTAGATAAAAGTAAAAAGAAAAAAAAAATTCAGGGCACTAAAATGTCAGATTCCCCTACAGACTATCTGTGAGTTTCTTCTTGGCAAAGGAGTTACTGTGAATCTCAGCCTTGCTATTGAATCTGATGTCTTCCTCTCATGAGACAGGAACTGATAGAGAATCTTGATAAAATTAAAACTCTGTTCCTTACAGGGCAAGATGCTGAAAGTGCCATGGGGATTATTTAATTAGGAGCAATAGACACAAATAGATATTGCCATCACATTGGAATGGGCACAAATTTGGAAGAATTTTACCTCCTCAAGTCCAAGAGTGTCTCTGGAGATTATGAGAGGCTTTGGCATAATTCTACTGTCAAAATTTATTCTGAGTCTCATATAAAAATTGCACATCTTTAACAGTGTGGAAAGAGAAGATATTGCCAAAACATCTAATAAAAAGAGGTCTTGTAAATCACTCATGAGGAGAGAGCACCAACTTCATTGCTATAAATAAGGCTAGTTTTGACTTTGGTGAGCTTTCCATGGGATTTGGAGCAGCCGTTTATTGCCTCTGTGCCTTGGTTTTCTAAGGAATGAGAGTTTTAGATTTCTTTTTAATCCTTTCTTCCGTAAGAATACCATTCTTATACGTATATAAAACACACTCTGTTCAGTGGCATTCCTCATTCTAGGCAGTGATTCTCAGTAAGAACATTCCCTATTCCCGCCAGGGTGCAATCTCTAAGGTCACTCAGAAACTCTAAATTCTGTGTCACAGCTCAGGGAAGGTCAAGAGTTCCCAATGGAATGTGTTTAGGCAAACACTAATCTTTCATATGGCTTTCACCAAAGAAGGGGTAGTGAGTGCTCTCGTTGGGAGGAAGCTTCTGTTGTTAAACCATTATGATGTATTACAAATAGTCTAGTTTTCTCTTTACTCTGTCAGATTCAGGCACCAGGTGTCAGCTTTAACGATACTTCTATATTGCACGCATAGAGCTACATCTCTGCTTGAATCAGCAATGAGAAATAGCCTATTCACTGCTGAATTGGCATTGAAAACATTTGCATTTATTTGGATGTATCCAAGGAAGGTGTAAGAGGACATTATGCTAAACTTTTATTAAAGATTTATTTTAGCCAGTATTTTAATTTACATTTTATTAAAGGATTTTAATTTTTTGGTGGAATTTGCAGTGAAAGTGCTATTGTTCAGAGAAGTGATTTCACTAAGCCCCTCTAATCATAATTATAAGCTGTTGGTTGAATGTCTATAAATGAATTCTAATTATTACTCTGAAAAGAGAGGGGAAACAGAGCAATGTTGTCATTCGCTGGGAATCTTTTTATGAAGGGATATTTGGGAAGTGAACCAGATACTGCTCCACGGCCATTAAATGAAAGCAGTCAATTTGACTTTGGCATTCAGAAAGAGGAAATTATTATTGGCCTTTAAGATTTGCCTTGGGTGTAGAAAGAAATGCTCTTATCTCCTCCTCACTTTCCCTCCCACACTTTTAGCATTTCCACACAGGGCAGAAATTTCCACTGTCCAGAAAGAATGAGAATAAGAAGAACTCTTCCAGCCTCTATTCCTATGGACCCCCACTCCTTCCTTTTAGAAGAGGAAATTCTCTGAGCTGCAGGACCTAGAGATGTGTGAAGTGTCTCTCTTTTGCCAGAGCTTGGCTCCAGGAGCTTGGTTCTGTGCTTGCTCCCACCTCCATGACTAGGAACCCAGCGAGTGGGCCAGAGCCCACACTGCCTCCCTATCTCTACCCTCAGGGTTTACCAGGTGTGAGGCTGCAGTTCTGATTGAGTCAATCTGTTCTACAAATCCATGTTCTTCTTTAAAGGGGCCTCAGGCTGGGCCAGGTGGTTTATGCTTATGCCTATAATCCTAGCACTCTGGGAAGCTGAGGCAGGCAGGTTGCTTGAGCTCAGGAGTTCACGAGTAGCCTGAGCTAGGGAAAGACCCTGTCTCTACTAAACAAACAAACAAACAAAAAACTAGCCGGGTATTGTGCCCAGTACCTGTAGACCCAGCTACTCAGGAAACTGAAGCAAGAGGATCACTTGAGCCCAAGAGTTTGAAGTTGCTCAGTGCTGTGAGCTATGATGCCATAGCACTCTACCCCAGAGCAAAAGAGTAAGATGCTATCTCAAAAAAGGTGTGTGTGTGGGGGGGTGGCCTCAGACTTTGGGATGGGGGTGTGAGTAAGGGCGGAATATCAGGAGGCCAGAGTTTGGACACGCATCTAAGTAACAAAGGTTATATTTTAAGTTTTATCAGGCTAGTTATGTATTTCTCAGTTGGTTTAAAATGTGGATGGGATGTAAGGATATGAACAGTTATCACTGTTACAGTCCCAACTGCCTTTTTTTTACTAAGTTATGAGCCAGAGATACATGATTATTATTATAGATGACTACATTATTTATTTTAAGCATGTTCATTAAGCTGTTTTAACTTATTTATGTTTATGAAAATACTTTCACAATGAAACAACCAAATTGTGTGTGTATCCGAAGATTTTGACTTAACATGATAATCATTTATTTTAAATTTTTGATAGAAATATCCTGGAATCATGTCATAGAAAGTAGAATTTAATATAAGTTGGATGCATCTTACAGCTATAAACAAAGAATTTATATACCATGAAATTTAATTATTCAACAAATATTTATTTAAATGCCTAATAATTTTTAGGCCCCATTATTGTGCTGAGGATACAACTTAGAATGGCATAATCAATCTCCCTACCTCCTGAAAATCTGTGACTGGCATGATTTCAAAGAAGAACAGGGTAATACCATGATAGAAATTAAATCGGAAGATATGCTGGAGAGTGACTGAGGGAAGAGAAAACTATTTCATGTGGTCTAGAAAAGTATATCAGTCAAGACAATCTAAATTATTTCATGGTAATGAACAATTCCCAAACTATAGTGGTTACACAACACAAACACTTATTGCTCGAATTACATGTCCAGTGTGGAGTGGTGAGGTGGCTTGTCACAGAGCAGCACAGGCTGTCAGAGGCTCCATGCCAACCAGTGTTCCTGTGATCAACATAGCAAGAGAAAGGAGATATGAGGAATCACATACCAGCTCTTAAAATCTGCTGCCTGGACAAAGGACACTACTTGGGTGATAGGTATACCAAAAGCCCAGACTCCATTGTAATCGAATTCAACTTGTCCCCCTAAATCTATAAGATTAAAATATTAATTTAAAAATGGGAGGGGAACCAGCTGCTGCCTGGAATTGACATAGGCCACTCTTGCTCAAATGTCACTGGCCACAGCCAGTCACCTGCCATGCCCACACTCAAAGGAGGTGAGGAAATCCTACCATACCGAGAGCTTACAAGGAAGAAGGCTGGAATATGTTTGAATATCCCTAATGACTATCAGAGAAAGAATCCCCAAGGAAGTGATTTGAAATGAGAACTAACTGGTGGGAATGGACTAACCAAACACAAACGTCAGCTGTAATTCTTAACCCTTGATGCCTGTTGGAATCAAGGCATACTGTACTGTCAGGCATTAACTCCATTCATCTCACAGCAGTGCAAATGAGAGATGATCCTATTTTCATCCCTATTTTATAGAAAAAAAAGGTGGAGGGAGGTTATATTACTTTCACAAGGTCGCAAAACTAATATGTACAGGAGTCTGGATTTGCATTCAATCTGACTTCACTATCCACAATCCTGACTACTCTGCTATAGTCCGTTAAGATTTTGAAAATTAAGGCCTTATATGTACCTAATTAGAATCAAGAGTGCAGCTCTCATATATTCCCCATCTCTACCCTTGCTCAGGAATGTGTGAGTGGATGTGTACGTGTGTGTGGATGTGTACATGTGAGTGGATGTATACGTGTGAGTGGATGTGTACATGTGAGTGGATGTGTACGTGTGAGTGGATGTACGTGTGTGTGGATGTGTATGTGTGTGCCTACTTGCACACACACACTGTGTATGTTACGTGGCCTTGGTTTGCTCTGTTCTTTATACACTGGGTTCCTTGCTCTTTCTTGGACACCCAAAGTACCTTCCTCCCTCAAAGCCTTTGCACTGGCTCTTTCCCCACTTCCTCCCAAAATGTCTCAATGGTTTACTTCCTCATCTTCAAGTCACAGCTCAAATGTCTCTATTGTAGGGAAGCTCACCCTGGCTATAACATTTAAAATTGTAACATCTCCTTGACTTACTTTGTTTTTAGCAATAGTACTTACCTCTAAACAAGTATATTTTATTCATTTGGTATATTTTATTTTCTTTGTTCCTTCCCTAGACTCTAAGACACTCCAGACTTCCTGTTTTGATCCCTGACACTGTATCCTCAGGACCTGGGACAGGATTAGCATGTCATAGGAACTCACTAACCATTAGTTGACTGAATGTATCATAGAAACTCAGACCAGTTTTTGACTTGGCCAAGGTGGGTTTATGACACATCTTGCTGCAGGACATGGAGGTGAGTACAGCGCATATCTGGGGGATGTAGACTTCTCATCAGTGGGATCTGCCAGGGCTACGCCATCCCAATGTGTCTATAAACAAACGTGAGCAACAATCATTACAGATAAAGAATCTAATCTTGCCTATCTGAGAAAGAAATGTTTATTTTTCTTCTTTCTTTCAACCTTGTTCAGCTACTGAACAATCAACACAGGGAAGGGGAAGGTGCTGGAGGCAGGATGTGTGTGTGGGGGTGTGTGTGGGTGGGGGGCACACAAAGGCCTAGCTGTGTATCCGCTCACCTCCAGACTGCCAGAGTCACCATCTAGCCTACACTGGAGGCAGGGAGGATAACTCTGGATCTGGTATGGGACTGAAGTTTAATTCTTAATAGGACTATGTCTTCCAATTCTAAAATAAGATTGTTCTCATAACCAAATTCCCTAAAAAGTTAAGGAATCTGCCACAATTTCATTAAGAGAGTCATTAGTCAGAAGGAAGGGTTGATTCTACATAGCAGACTTGGAGAAATGTATTGGAAAAAAAGCATAAGACTATTAATTGTTTGTACCCCAGAAAATTAATACTTCTTAATAAATCAGTTTGCTTTTAAATTGTATTATTATTATACCATTTTAGAGGAGGTAGAAATTGAGGCTCAAGAGCAATAAATATAACAATCAACTTAAGAACACACACTTGAAAGGATTCACCAGGATTGAATATCAGGACTGGTGGCTTCCATGTCTGTACTTTTTTGTTGAGGATGTTTTATCATCTGCAATGAGGTGGACGGACAAACTGAAGGAAACACACACATGCACACATCTCTTTCTGCCCAAACCAATTTACATTGTTCCTATAAAAGCTCTGAATCCAGGTTTTATCCTCTCCATGGAATCTTCTTAAACAGTTTGATATCCCCAAATTTATCTAGCAGCTTCAAGGAAATATTTTTTTTTAGTAAGTGATAGTTGTGTACATTGATGCAATCATGGGGTACAGTGTGGTGTTTTCAAATACAATTTGAAATATTTTCAAAAAATTGGTTAACATAGCCATTATGTCATTTTCTTAGTTATTGTGTTAAGATGTTTATATTCTACTTTTAGAAAGATTCACTTCAACAAAGATATTTGTATCAGCTTCAAGGAAATATTAATGCACTGGCATGGAAGCTGGTTGTACTCACGCCTTTGTGGCGTTTACCTCCCCGGTTTTTTCAGTAACATTCAATTAATAACTAGCATTCAGTTAAAAGCTGGAATTACTTCATTAGCTTAGCCAAATTATCTTTTTATGCTGGTAATAAATAAGCAGCTATTAGCAATGATTCACATTAGTTACATGGTTTAAAGCAGCTAATTTCCTCCTGGGTGCCTTGCAGCACGCACGCCGACACTTCTGCTCAACGCGTTCTTATTATGGTACTTGTGATAACAAGGTCACTCTCTTCTCTTGAACAGGACTATAAATTCATCCTCTGTATGGCTAGGCTTAGTAAACCCACAATATTAGAGGCAAATATTTTCATCTAGATCTCTAGGTCGGTTTGAAGGCTTAGGGTGAGATATGGCAGACAGACTAGCTGCTTCAAATGCTGGGTGACTTTTCTCAAGTACATGCACCATGCCTGCAGGAGAGGGGAGTCACTCTGGGGAGAAAGTAGCTGATGGCCTACAGTCTTTTTTTTTGTTTTTTTGAGACACAGTCTCACTTTGTCACCCTTGGTAGAGTGCCATCATGGTGTCATGGCTCACAGCAACCTCATACTCTTGGGCTCAAGCAATTCTCTTGCCTCAGCCTCCCAAGTAGCTGGGACAATAGGCACCTGCCACAATGCTCTACTATTCTTTAGAAATGGATTCTCACTCTTGCTCAGGCTGGTCTCGAACTTGTGAACTCAAGGCAATCCACCTGCCTCGGCTTCCCAGAATTTTAGGATCACAGGGATGAGTCACTGTGCCTGGAAGGTCTACAGTCTTATTAACTCTCCCCATCACCTTTCCTCATGTGCTTTGCCTTATCCTTCCACTTTGTTTTACCAACACCTCAAGTGGCCTCAAAATGGCCTCAGTTTCTTTTACAGTTTAATGCATCATGTTTAGAAGCTGGTCATCTTGCCTCTGGTGCTTAGCAAGTAAAATGACTGGTTTTGAGAGTTTTGCCTCATCAGAACTTAAATTGATGTTCAATTAGTTACCAAACTCACCATCTACTTGATTTATCAATAACATATTGAAAACAGTTCTTATACAATATCAAGGCCCTATACACTCACCAGGAAGAAACTAGGAAAATAAAAGTACATTAGAAGAGTAGATTCTTACATGTGATTGGTGACTTTTTTTAATACTCATGATATTCCTTCTTGATAGCTGGAATATATCTGACATTGGTTGTGTAACAGTCTCCTGTCTTGCAAGCAAGGATTCTTATAAGTTTCTCAATGGAAATAATGCCCCATTTTAAATTTAATTTTTCATTTATATAAAAACAACTTTATTAAGCAGCTAAATCTAATTCTGCTTTTAAAAATATGTTTACAAGGGTTTTAGAGGAAAATATTAAAGAAATTAGTGCCTAGATATAATTTAGTACTTTTCCACTAAATTTATTACTGTTAAATATAAGCTGGTTTCCTCTTTGTAATGGTGGTAGCGTTTCCTTTCATTCATTTTGAATCTCTTAATTAAGACAAAGTCCTCCCTGTTTTAATTATGCTTTAGCTTCTTGCCCAGGCCCACAAACCTTTATGACTAAATGGGATATAATCTTAGGGTAGTCCAAAGGAAGGAGTCACCTGTGATTAAATTGGAACTTAGAACATGAATCAGAAAGGCAACTGAGAGAAGAGCCTGTGAGGCAAAAGAAACAGTACAAACAAAAGCCATAGAAGTAAAAATGATCTGGGAATGCCATAATTTAGGTTGGAGAGTGAGGAGAAATGGCTGGATATATAGATGGAAAGGGTCTTTGAGACAGATTTTTAAGGTCCTAGAAGGGTATTCTGATGTTCAGCCAGCAATCATTGATACAAATAGTTTTTTAATTATTATTAAAGTTAAACATGGAAGGGATACACAGAGGGGAAGTTTCCTTGATCTGTTAGAAACATAACTGACAAGAGTGTACGTATTGGAAGGACAACTGAGCAGGTGATTCTAATAACCAGTATTAAGAGTTGGAGGTAGGTAGGGTCAGTACAATGGGAAGAAAATGAACAATCGGAAAATATTTGAATCAATAGGACTTGCCGACCTTTTTGAAGAGATTATGTTGAAGTAGAAGGAGAAACCACGGAGGGCTGTGATGTTTCAAACATGGGTAAAAGGCAGTGTCCTTACTTGAAGGCACACATCTTCACGTGTAGACTCATTTGCTGTATTAGTAACGTAGGACCCTTTCTCTAAAACAGAACAACCAATAGTTGCCTGTTGTCCCCACATACCTCGGAATGACCCTGGCTGAACTTATATTTCCATAAAGGTGCAGTATAATGAAGGGCAAACTCGGTGGCATGTAAAATTAGCATCTCGTCCACACTTCTGCAGAATGGTTGGAGTTTATCTAACCTAGGAGGATTCACCTGGGCTTGACGCCCTGGTGTTCCCCACCCTCCCTGGACTAGCAGCAACTGGAAACAATTTCTTCTCATGGCAAAAGTTTAGGGCACAAGAGTGCCAGCCCAGACATGCACATACATTTTAAGCATGTTTTATGGTCTGTTCTCTAATACCCCATCAGCAAAAGCAAGGCATATGACCAGGCCCCAGTCAGGAGAGAGAGGTAGGTTCTACCCATTGGGAAGCAGTGATGCAGGTGTAGAAGTGTGATACCGTTACAGAAGAGTGAAACATTGGGATCAAAAGTCAATCTACAATACTGTGTGTGGCCGTTGTTGTTACTCTTGAGAACTGGGGACCTCTTTTCTTACTGGATAAACATGTCTCAATGTTTTTTTATGGTTAATCTTTGGATGATGAAAGGATATCACCGTTGACCCTGATCCTGCACAAGTGTGTGATGCTGCTGAACTTGGGGGACTGTGCCATTGTCAGTAGGCAGGTGTCTAAGTCTAAGGTGTTCCAATCAGAAACACAGTGACAGCCCCTTCTCCCTACTGCTCTAGTAAATCATAATATCTTCTCTAGAGATCAGCCAAATTGGAGGTATCGACCAGTCCTGATCCTGTTTAACTTAAGAGAACAATCAAGTCCCCCACTTGAGGTGATACAGTGTCTGCAGTTCTTGGGAAAGAATGACTAAATAAATGTCACGGAGAGGAAGTGACAAGAGCTGGTGCCTGCCTCTGCCTGTAAATGCTGTGTGCGTCTCTGTGTCTGTCCCCACTGTCACCTAGAATGCCTGGCCTCAGTTGGCTGAGGGTTTTTCCCTGCGATCTGTTTTTTTGCTATCTTTTACATCCCTTCCCATAAGGTAAGCAGTTTACAGTAATAGCATTGGAATGAAGCTCTGCTTAAGGCAGGAAAGGTTAAACATTTTAAAAATGCAAACCAGATAAATTTTTAAAAACCTCAAAATAGTCTTGGAGCCGCAACGCCTCTGCGCCATCCCCAGCCATTCTCTTAACAAAAGACACTCCTCTCTTCTGTAAGCTTCTCATTTGTCAGCGGAGAGATTTCCCTGTCTCCTCAGCGGCACACTCGGTATAATTGAAGGTGACTCACTGTACAGGAAAGTTCACCTTCCATTAGCATGTTTTCTTTGGTAAGCACTCTCTTGCAAGTGCTGTAGTGTAAACACGAGTGCCTACGAATATGAACATTTATTAAATAGTGCTGATGAATATTTCAATACCTCGGGGAGAGCAATTCACAGCTCAATCATTCAGGCTGTTTTAAGTGCTGCACAGGACAATTCCACTACATCTTCCATTAATATTTAATTGCCCATTTTATTCTGTTTACCTTTTTGGTTAATATATAATTTAAAGCTCTTCTACTAGAAAGGGGGGAAACGAGAACAGCTGTTCATCTGCTTTTAACAAATCTCTGGTGAGAGCTTTTACCTCATTTAAAATTCATTGCAAAGAGTTTTTATTTAATATCAGTAACACAAAACCTCAGGTATTAAAAGTAAAACTTGGAAGTGACTCTCATGCAAAAAGCCTCTCTGTGACTAGGGTTTGATTCCACATCCCTCCCTGAGTGGCAGGCATTGACAGGAAACGTCTGAATCGCCAGCAATGGCGCCGCGTGTCACATCCTCATGAAATAGAATCACCGTAACTCGACCTGACACATTCTGACAACATGTTGGAAAGTTGTTACGCACCCTGCAGAAAGTGAGCCCTGTCATCCCGGCAATGCAGATTTTACTGACAGGATAAAACATATCTCTGCTTGCTAAAGGACGAGGGAGTCAAATCTGTGCGTGGCCTCGAGGAATCAGGGACTCCCTGAGGCGCTCACTAACCATTCCCTTCTCCTTGGCCCTCCTTTGGTTGTTGCCACCAGCTTCTCTCATCCCCGTGCTCAGATTCCCAAGGCTTCTCTCCTGTCATTTCAGCTTTCCTTTCCACTTGTGTGTCACAAGTCTGTGTCATCCCTCAACCCTACCCCGTGGCGGGGACCCTGATATTAATGATGGGCCTCTACATTGTTGGGGACCTCCCAGGCCCTTTCCAGAGCAGTCAGTAAAACTCAGCCCAAGTCTACCCCATCAAGGGTCCTATTATTCTTTCCTCCTCAGTCAGTTGGAACCAACTGCTCTCCAGGACAGCGAACTGCATAATTTCCTGTTTTTCCTACTCAATTTGATCTCTGCAATGGATTCATTTTTCCTGTGCTATCAGCCTGTTGGAGTCTTCCTAGCATGGCCAAGCCAGCAGCAGCTGGAACCTCAAGAACACCATCACCACTGTCATTTCACTTCAGCAAAGGGTACGCTGCCCTTATCTGCTTTTGCTTTACTTCATTATTGCTTTCCTCAGTCTTGGTTGAGTTTGGTTCACCTTCTTCATCTGACCCTGTTAATAGAGACTCTTACATAATGCTTCCTTTCACTGATTCATTTATTCCTTCATAAATATTTATTGAGTATGTGAACCAGGCATTGTTCAATATGCTGGAAATACAGGAGTTCAGTAGGGAGGGAATTGGAAACGGAGAAACCTGCCTTGATGAAGCTTATGTCAGAGGAGGAATTGTTTGATCTTGAGCACCTCTGATGACTTGCATGAGCACCATGCCCCTTTACCCTGTTGTGGATCTTGGGATGCTCCCCTGGATATGCCCAGAATGCCTTAGGATTCAGTTACAAAATGAAAGACATCAAATACTATTATAAATTGATGGTAAAGACATCCCCAGTGGTTCACTCTTTCCTGTATCAACATCTTCTAAGCTCATTCTATGAGGTGAAGTCTATTTCTCCACCCATCAAATCTGGACCAACCTTGTGTGTCTAGTTTTGGCCAATAGAACATAGATAAACCGATGGTATATGAATTCTGAGAGTAAGCTTCAAGAGGCTTATTTGCTTCTGTTCTCTTTCATGCCCTGCATCTGCCTGGGCTCACCTAGGAAGATAAGAGACCACATGGAGTAGATATGAGACATCCCTGCTGAGACCATCCTATTCTAACCCGTAGCCAGCCAACATGGGAAGGGGCCCTGTCAATATCAGCAGAGTCCCTGCCCAAAACACAGCTGACCACAGAAGAATTGTTCTGACATGACAAGAAGGTCCACAGGCCAGCTCTCCCTGATACTTATAGGAGTAAAAATGCATAATGCTTTAAACCAGTAATCACAGGGGTGATTTGATATGTTGTGCTACCAGCTGACTGATAAAGGTATTCTCCAAACTTTTCCTATAGCTTAGTTACGTAAGACATATTCCTAGGGTCTCTATCTCCCTCATCCTGGGAAAAATCTCACTCAACTAGATCTTATAATTTGACAGTTAGACTTATTTTTAATTTTTTTTTTCAAGTTCCAAGGCCAAGGAACTGGACCAAATTCCTTAAAAATTGAGCTTACACACAGTAAACTAGAAATAAAATGAAAACTAAAGGCTGAGTGAGGTAAGGGAAAGATGTGATCTAAATTTATTGGAAGAAAGAATTGGATGACAGTTTGGATTGATTTATGTCTCATCAGAAAGGGCTAACATATCTCTGGGTATAGTCATCTACCAGCTTGATTAGAAAAACTGATGCCATGATGTAACTGTACACAGCTCAAATTGTGGTTCTAACTCATATTTCCATCCCTCCTCCCCCATTATCCTCTGTTTTGATTTAATCACAGAAGTTAGGTGGGTTGGTGGGGAGACCCATTAAGTCATCTTGGTTTTCCCCAAGAGCCATATCAGAATTTCTACCCTTAGCATATTTTCAAGTGCTTTCTCCAGTATACTTGAAAATGACTTGAGCAACTGTCCACTCTAAAAGCTTTAACTGGAAGCATATTGCATAAGCACTTTACCGGAAGAGAAATTAATGCAGAAAAAAAAAAATTGGAGTTTTATTTGACCAAAACCCATACAAGCAAGGAAGTTTAGAATAATGGTTGGGTCTTCTTCCTCTCCTCTTCCCTTTTTTGCCTTGTGTTTTGCTATAGAGGCCTCAAATACCTTTCAATGGGTCTCAAGAGCACATTATGGTTAAAGCTGGGGCTAATAATGTTAAAGAAAGATCTCAATTCCATAGCTGATCTGAATTTCTTAGACATGACCAAATCCTCAAAGGTTTATCAGGGTTAACAAATCTGGATGATTTGTCAAAAGGATAATTCGATCCAGAGAGAATTACAGTATTCTATTTTGTTAGAGCTAAGCCTACACAAGCATCTTAGAGTTTTCAAATTATGGCCTAAGGAGTCTCAAACCCTGGGTTTCTACTCTGGCATCATTGCTTCAACTTTATATGATACATCCTTAGTCTAACAATATCAAAGTAGAATTAAGGAGTCTTGTCTGGAGTAATTTCTGAGCTGGGGAAATTTTCCTAGGTTTTTGCAGTAGCTGGTAAGGACTCTGGAGTTGGGAAGACTCAGGTATGACTCATGCATAAGCATGGCATGATCTTGGTTAATGTTACCTGAAATCTCAAATTTTTTTTAAATTTTTAAGATAGAGAAAATGGTATACTTTCCCTAGGGTTGTTATTAGGATCAAATAAGATAATGAGTGTTAAAGGAAATAGAACAATGTTTTACCAAGTGTGTTCTGCCCAGTGTTAATGGGGGTTATGTATAAAAAACCAAAAACAGTGTCAAATGAAATTAAACAGTTGCCTGTACTGTGGAACTTCACAGAGTTTTTAATATACTAGAAGTCAGAGTGAATCTCATTTTCTAGATTCATTTCCTACTACAATATCTATAGGACAGGTATTGTGCAGAAAATAGTAAGCGTTGGGAAATGTTAATTTTCTTCCCTGTTCCTCTCATCATGGACTAGTCCCAGTGGCTTGGTAATCTCTGAAAGGGAGAACTTTTTTTTTTTTTTATACTTTCCACTCCTTTCTCTAAAATTCCCACAGTGATGAGATGACTAAATTAAGCCTGGTCATCCTTCCAAAACTAAGTAAGCCTTGCCATGCTGTGCTAGGATGTTGTCTCCAGTCTGTAAAGCCTCTATTACACACTAAAAGAAATGGGGGCTTCTTCCCACCTGTCATTCTTTCTTCTTTTCTTTCTACGTTTGCTGTTGCATATACATATACCTGAAATAATCTATGCACTGCTGATAATGTTAACTTCATCAATGCTTACTATTTTAGCTACATAAATGGGAGAAAGAATAATGTCTTATATATTTATTGATATGTTTATCTGTGTACTGATTTCTAACCGTAATTTTTTAAAGTAAAATTTATCAAGTTGGTAATAACAGAAAGAATAAAATATGTAAGTAAAAATGCCCCATTAACAAGATAATGCTTGTAATAGTTAAAATAAATTTCTGTGATCAGAAAATTTTTTTAAAAAAGTCTAAATCACTTTGGGATCTCATTTAACCCCAGTGACAATGGCTCATATCACATGATCCCAACACAACAGATGGTGGCATGGGTGCATAGAGAAGGCAACATTCACACACTGTTGGTGGGATGTCAAACTAGTACATCCTCTATGGAAAGAAGTGTGGAGATTCCTCAAAGAACTAAAAGTAGACCTACCACTTGATCCTGCAATTCCAGTGCTAGGTTATCTACCCAAAAGAAAAAAAGTCATTTTACCATAAGGACATTGCACTCAAATGTTTATAGCAGAACAGTTCAGACTTGCAGAAATGTCGGAACAACCCAACTGCCCTTCAACACATGAATGGATTAGTAAATTGTGGTATATGTATATGATGGAATATTATTCAGCCATAAAAAGATGAAGATTTGGGCTTGGTGCCAGTAGCTCAGCAGCTAGGATGCCAGCCATATACACCAGAGCTGGAGGGTTTAAATCTACCCAAGGCCTGCTAAACAACAATGACAACAACAACCAAAAATAGCTAGGCATTGTGGCCGGCACCTGTAGTCTCAGCTACTTGGGAGCCTGAGGCAAAAGAATCACTTAAGTCCACGAGTTTGAGGTTGCTGTGAGCTGTGATGCCACAGCACTCTACCTGGGATAATAATTTGAGACTCTGTCTCAGAAAAAATAATAAAAAGAAAATATGAAGATTTGCATCTTTTATAACAACCTGGATGGATTTGGAGAACATTCTTCTAAGCAAAGTGTCACAAGAATGAAAAAATAAGCATTACATCCAGTCAGTACTAAATTAAAGCTAGCAGTTTAACCTCTACATTCTTGCATGAGAGAAAAACTCCATTAAATTAAAATAGGGGGAGAAGAGGAGGGGTTGGGTAAATACCCACCTATGGGTATATGGTGCACTTCTTGGGTAAAGAACTACCACTTGGACTTTAACTTTACAAAAGCCAAGTGTGTAAACCTAATCATATGTACTCTCTTATTAATCTGACATAAAACATAATAAAGTCTTTATAACAGCTTCAAAGCAAAAAAGAATCAAATACAGGATATAAAAATTAAAAGCACCTACACAGATTTATAGCAGCTTTATTCATAATCACCTAAACTTGAAAGCAACCAAGATGTCCTTTGGTAGGTGAATGGATAATCAATGGTACATTCAGATAAGGGAATACTATTCAGTGCTAAAAAGAAATGAACTGTCAAGCCATGACAAACATGGAGGAGCCTTACATGCATATTACAAAGTGAAAAAAGCCAATCTGAGAAAGCTATATATATACTGTATGATTCCAACTGTATGACATTCTGAAAAAAGAAAGCATGGAAGAATTTTAGGGCAGTGAAACTACTCTGTATGATGCTAAATGGTAGCTACATGTTATCACACATGTGTCCAAACCCATAGAATGCACAACACCAAGAGTGGACCCTTATGTAATCTATGGCCCTGCAGGGATAACGATGAGTCAGTACAGCTTCATCAGTGGAAAGGAATGTACCATTCTGATGGGGGATGTCAATACTTGGGGAGACTGTACGTGTGTTGGGGCAGGAGGTGTATAGGAACCCTCTAGACTTTCTGCTCAATTTTGCTGGAAACCTAAAAGAAAGTCTATCAAAAAAATAAAGTCTCTTTTGTCCCACACTAGGCTCATTTTCTAAAGTCAATCCAGTCTTGCATCTTTTTAAAGATATAATTATTATACATATACTGACAGTATTCATATGTACATAAGTATGTGTTTCTATATATAAAATACATGTTGTTTTATTTATACAAAGAATCTATCATCTATCTGAATATCTATCTGTGCCTTTCTAGTGGGTAAAAATAGCATTTCATATTTGTTAAAATTTACATTTCAATTTTTGAGTAAGGTTTACCGATTTTTCATATGACTATTACTGCATATATTTTTTGTGTGTGTGTCTGGCTTCTGTTCATTAATCTATTGAGCTATTCCTTAAAAATATTGCTTTATAAATCACTTTATAAATTAAGAACATTATCTTTACATTAAATATGCAAATTGAGAGGAGGGGGCAAGATGGCCAATTGGAGCCAGCTTTCCACACAGAGTGCTCTCATCCAGAAGGAGAGTTAAAGGACTGAAGTTTCTCAAGTAAACTGATGGTTCAGAACTGAGATAAGAGAGGAGATTGAAGAGTGCACATCACTATTGCCTAGGTGAGCTGTGACCCCAAGGAAACAAACAATAGGTACAAAACCCATCACCAAGTGGATGGGAGTCCCCTCCCCCATGAGAACAGCTTGCAGTGAACTTTCTACAAATAAGCAAGCAGAGTTCAGATCTCTTCTTATTTTATTCCACAGGAGAGAGCAACTAAAAACCAGATCTCCTTTCCAGAGAGAACCCACCTGGCTGCCTTAGCATTCTCCTACAAGACATAAAACTGAACTTGTATTCTACCTGCAATTCTGAACTCCTAGCACTCCCTTCTACCCCAACCCCAAGGTCTGGAAGCCTGCCTCCCGTGGAGCCCAGATTCTTGGGTGATTTCTTGAGAGGTACAGGCAAGGCATGGTCTGCTACAAGTCTGTGTTGAATCAGTGGCAATGTGTAAGGCAGAGATTATGGAGCAAGGGAGCCAAATGGGAGAGGGAGAAATGGTACCCCATGATGTAGGAACAATAGGGCTTACATCCCAGGTGGTATTTTGGAGAAACACTTTCTGTCTCTCTTAGCAACCAGCGGGAGCTGGGTCTCTACTCCAGGTACAGCTATGGGTGGAGCAGATCTGGGACAGAAACGTAGGACCCATGAGAAAGGGGCATGCCTGAGATGGTACCTGCCTGGGCGGGGCACATCACGGACTGAGGCAAGAATAGGCCTTCCCCTAGGGCAGGGTTGAATCATAATTGTGCTTTTGAGAGCCCAAGATGCACCCAGCCACTAGTGGAGGATAGCCAGGATAAGGGTACATGCAGCAGTGGTATCAGCCCAGGGTGGAGCAGGAACTGAGAGCCATTTGTGAGCTCCAATTTTGCCCACCCCAACACAAAGTGCAGTGGAGAAAGAGATGCCAGTGCCATGAGAATAGATGTAGCAGTGAACAGCAAAGGGCAGGGCTGAGTTGCAGCTTCTGTGAATTCTCAAAGTGGACCATGGCCAGGACAGAATCACAAATTCCACAAAATACAAGTGCCTGCGGTATTAGACTAGAGTGGGGATGAAACTGAATGCCACTCCCAGCTTCCACTGAACACCCTAGGTAGTAAGGCTTCAACTCCCCTGCCAGCTGGTGACAGAGTGTGGTGGCCTGTCCGAGTAGATATTGCTCTCTCTGTGACTCTGGCAGGCACAAACTGCTGGCTCATTTGCTCATTGGTGGGAAGTGGGCCATAGCCCTGGGGGATTACCAATGATTGGGTGTGACAGAGATGCAAGGTGGAGAAAGAGACACCAGCTTCCCAGACTAATTCATTTGCTGGGAGGGCTTTTGTGACTTGTCAGAGCACCTGAGTGAGCCACACTTGAGCTGCCAGTAGACCCCTGCTGTCTAGTTGCTGGAGACCTTTTGAACTCTCCCAGTTGAGAGTAGGTAGTGACAAGGTCAATTGGTTTGGAACTCTTGACTTGGGCCAGTAACCCAAGGACATTCCAAGGTGGTACCCTGGTTGTGTTGTAGTGGGAAAGTTTGATTTTCATCTTTCATTTCTTGCACGTGAGGGGCAGAGTGTCTTAGTTGCTTGTATTTCTCCACAGCTGAGATTTCAACCCAGAGTCACTGGTTCACTAGGATTGGACAGAGGCCAGCTGAATACAAGACAGAGCCACCTAGTCCCACCACACTAAGCAGGCCCCCAGAGTCTCAGGCTGTGATAATGTACAGGTCCTTTAGAAAGCTGTAGGGGAAAGCTGCAGTCACCAGTCCTCATTCTCTGGCAAAGGGCTGGATTATTACAATTTCAGAAGCCCTAAATCCAATTTCACCTTATCTGCTTATCTACCCAAAGAGTGAAAAATAATCATGGGGCAGAATCAGCAGAAAACTCTGGCAACATGAATAATCAGAGTAGATTAACTCCCCCAAGGAATAACAAGAATGACACATTAGAAGATCCCAATCACAAGCAAATGGATGAGATGTCAGAAATCGAGTTTAGAATATGGATGGAAAATAAGATTAACAGAATGGAAGAAAAGTTGGAATTAGAAATTCTAGGAATAATTCAGAAGTTTTCCCAAGAATTCAATGAATTCAAAGACAAAAATCACCAAAGATTTTGACACATTGAGAAAAGAATTTGCAGTCCTCCAAGATATGAGAAATACAGTAAAATCCCTCAGTAACAGAATGGAGCAGATAGAAGAAAGGATTTCTGACTTTGAAGGCAAAGCTTTCGAATGATCCCAAATGCTCAAAGAGGAAGAGAAATAGAGAGCAAAAATGGATCATTCTCTCAGAAAGCTGTGGGATAACTCCATAAAAGCAAACATTCACCTTATAGGAATTCCTGAAGGTGACGAGGTTGTTCCTAAGAGCTCAGATGTTCTACTTCAAGAGATAATTGAGGATAACTTCCCAAACAGGGCAAGAGACACTGAAATTCAGATAGCAGACAGTTTAGCAGTTTTTTTAGCACTAAAATTCGGATAGCAGTCCAAATAAAGCATCTCCCAGACACATTATAATTAACTTCGCCAAAGTTAATATGAAGGAGAGAATTCTGCAAGCAGCCAAATGTAAGAAAACCATAACATATAAGGTAAAGAATATTAGAATGAGTGAATTTCTCTGATGATTATTGATAATGAGCATTTTTTCATATGTCTGTAGGCCATGCACCTGTCTTTAGAGAAGTTTCTCTTCAAAAGCTATAGCCCAATTATAGCCCAAGAATATGGGGATTGGAGAGAGGGAGGGAAGGGGATGGGTGAGGCTGGGTGGTGGGAGGATGATTGGTGGGACCACACCTATGGTCCATCT
>CAUYQV010024291.1:0-10793 GCA_963574575.1 Galagoides demidoff | reverse complement strand
GTATGTTGAACCATCCTTGAGATCCTGGGATAAAACCCACTTGGTCGTGGTATATAATTTGTTTGATGTATTGCTGGATTCTGTTGGTTAGGATCTTGTTGAATATTTTCACATAAATATTCATTAGTGATATTGGTCTATAATTTTCTTTTCTTGTTGGGTCTTTTCCTGGTTTGGATATCAAGGTGATGTTTGCTTTATAGGATGTGTTGGGAAGTATTCTGTCTTTTTCTATATTTTGGAAAAGGTTAAGTAATATAGGTACTAGATCCTCTTTAAAGGTTTGGTAGAATTCTGACATGAAGCCATCTGGTCCCAGGCTTTTCTTTTTAGGGAGATTTTGTATAGTTGATGCTATTTCAGAACTTGATATAGACCTGTTCAACATTTCCACTTCATTCTGGCTAAGTCTTGGGAGGTGGTGTGCTTCCAAGTATTGGTTGATTTCCTTCAGATTTTCCTATTTCTGGGAATAAAGTTTCTTGTAGTATTCATGAAGGATTTTTTGAATTTCTAGGGGGTCTGTTGTTATTTCATCTTTACTATTTCTGATTGATGAGATTAGAGATTTTACTCTTTTTTTCTTGGTTAGGATGGCCAAAGGTTTATCTGTTTTATTGACCTTTTCAACAAACCAACTTTTTGATTTATTGATCTGTTGTATAATTCTTTTATTTTCAATTTCATTTAACTCTGCTTTAATTTTGGTTATTTCTTTTCTTCTGCTGGATTTGGGATTGGAATGTTCTTCCTTTTCTAGTTGCTTGAGATGTCCCAGTAAGTTGTTAACTTCCTCTCTTTCTGTTCTTTTGAGGAAGACTTGCAATACTATAAATTTCCCTCTTAGGACTACCTTTGCAATATCCCAGAGGTTCTGATAACTTGTGTCTTCATTATCATTTTGTTCTAAAAATTTGGTAATTTCCTTCTTGATCACATCTCTGACCCATCTATCATTCATCATAAGGTTATTTAGCTTCCATGTTTTTGTATGAGACTTCAAATTCCTGTTGTTACTGAGTTCAACTTTTATTCCATGATAGTCCGAGAAGATGAATGGAATAATTTCTATTCTTTTAAATGTACTGAGGTTAGACTTATGACCTAAGATGTGATTGATTTTAGAGTATGTTCTATGGACTGATGAGAAAAATGTATATTCAGTTTTGTTAGGATGAAATGTTCTGTAGATGTCAGTTAGGTCCAAAAGTTGAATAGTTAAATTTAAATCTAAAATTTCTTTACTAAAATTCTTATTGGAGGATCTGTCCAACACTGCCAAAGGAGTGTTAAAAATCTCCGACTATGATGGAGCTGGGAGAGATCAAGTTGCTCATGCCTGTTAGAGTATCTCTTATAAATTGAGGTGCATTCTGGTTGGGTGCATAGATATTGATAATTGAGATCTCGTCATATTGAGTATTACCCTTAACAGATATAAAATAGTCTTCCTTATCCTTGCTTACTTTTGTTGGTTTAAATTTTATTGTATCTATGAACACTTGCTTTTTTCTGCTTTCCATTTGCCTGGAATATAGATCTGACCATCCCTTCACCGGGAGTCTTTATTTATCTTTTAAAGTAAGATGTGATTCCTGAAGACAACAGATGTCCGGTTGGAGTTTCTGTATCCAGTCAGCCAATCTATGCCTCTTTAGAGGACAATTTAAGCCATTCACATTGATTGAAATTATTGATAAGCCTGGTAACATTTTGGGCATCGAGTTGCTCTGAAGTCCAGTAGACATTTTTAATCTTTTCACCACTGTGAAAGTTAGAATTTGATCAAAAGTTTCTGAGTTAGTTTACTTTTGTGGTGGAGGATTGCATGGTCATTATGGAGGATAGGTTGGAGAATTTCCCGGAGAGCTGGTTTAGTTATGGCAAATTTCTTCAACATGTGGATGTTGTTAAAGTATTTAATTTCTTCATCATAGATGAAACTCAGTTTAGCTGGATACAGGATCCTGGGTTGGAAGTTATTTTGTTTTAGGAGATTAAAACTTGATGACCACCCTCTTCTAGCCTGAAAGGTTTCAGCAGGGAGATCTGCAGTCATCCTGATACTCTTCTCCTTGTAGGTTATGGTTTTCTTACGTCTAACTGCTTTCAGAATTTTGTCTTTCATATTAACTTTAGTGAAGTTAATTATGATTTGCCTGGGGGATGTCTTGTTTGGGTTGAGTCATGCTGGGGTTCTGAAACTATCAGCTATCTGAATTTCAGAATCTCTTGGCATGTGTGGAAAGTTCTTTCGTAATTTCATGAAGAAGGGCCTCTGTGTTTTGTGAAGCAACTTCATTGCCTTCAGGGATTCCTATAAGGTGAATATTAGTTTTCTTCGAGTTATCCCAGAGCTCTCTGAGAGAAATATCCATTTTTGCTCTCCATTTCTTTGAGCTCTTGGGCTCATTGGAAAGCTTGTCTTCAATGTCAGAGATCCTTTCTTCTGCCTGTTCCATTCTGTTATCAAGGGATTCTACAGTATTTTTCAGATCTTTGGGGACTGCAAGCTCTTGCCTCAATGTTTCAGGATCTTTGATCATTTTATCTTTGAAATCATTGAATTCTTGAGACATCTTTTGAATAATTTATTGTGATATCTTTTGAATTGTTTCTTGAAATGCTAATTCCCTCCTTTCTTCCATTCTGTTCATCTTATTTGCTATCCAAATTCTGAACTCAATTTCTGACATCTCAACCATCTGTTTATGGATGGGGTCTTCAATTGCATCTGTGCCATTTTTCCTTGGGGGAGTTGATCTACTCTGGTTATTCAAGTTGCTGGAGTTTTTCTGCTGATTCTGCTCCATGCTGAATTTACACTGTTTGGAGACCTTATCAGAACTGTTCAGTCAGTGGCTGCCACCAAGAAGGTGCCAGCTTCTTCTGGTTGCCCAGAGAGACAGGGTGTGTCTGTCATCTTCTCCCAGTTCTGGTCTTCTCCCAGTTCTTGGGTGCTGGGGTGACCAGGGGGCAGGGGAACAGCAGCGGCTGCACAGGAACATGTGCAGCAGGATTCGACCTCATTTGGCCTGCCAGGGTGATGGAGGATGGGGGGCAAGAGTACATCAGCAGCTGGATCAGTCCTAGTTTGACCCCACTGGGATGACAGGGGGTACAGGGGAATGGCAACAGCTGGATCTGTCCTTGTTTGGCCCACTTGGGCTACCAGGGGGCAGTGGAACGACAGCAGTGGTGCGGAGCACACTAACAGCCAAATCAGTCCTACTTCGGCCCTGCCGGGGAGACCCCAGGACAGGGGAAAGGCAGTGGCCATGCAGGAAACATGGGGCTGCAGGGCTGGGAGAGTTCACTTGGTCCCACAGGTGAGGGGACACTACTCTTGGGCCTCCTCTCATTGTCTCTGCAGGCAAAGGGGGAAGGGTGGACTGGAGAGTCAAAATGGCAGTGGAAACTTTAGTTTGATTTTTTTACCTGGCGAGAGGGTGTTCAGAGTCTCAGCGGGGTCCCTCTATGGGAGTAGACCCCACTGCCTGTAGCTCTCACATGTGGGGTTAGATAATAGGTCCTCAGTTCATCTCTCGCCTGTAGGAAGCTTACAGGAGCAGATGAAGGGAAAACAAAGAGAAAAACATAACTCTCTTGGGGGAGGGGATAGACACTTTTCCTTTGAGATGTTCCATATACCTGTAAGTTGCCTCCAGGAGTCATAGCTTGCCTCAGCAGAGGTGTCCCACAGGTATGACCCTTCTTTCTTGGCTGGGCTCCTAGTCTTCAACTTTGTTGGGTCTTTTCTGGACCCTATCCGTCCCTCCAAACGGGAGCTTCTGTCAGAGGCTGGTACCTGTTGGCCATCTTCTGTTCTGCTACATTCTTGTGAACAGCAAATTTTATTTCCTTTTTGAGACTTGTCATATTTTAACTGAGTCCCTATAATGGACATTAAGGAATGTTCAGCCTTTTCTCTATAAAAAATTAATGAGATATAATCTAGACAATGCTTTCATACTCTGATGTTTTCTAAAAATTTCTTTGGTCTTTTCAAGAAAATGCTAAAAAATTGATCATCCTACTAAAGATTTGAGGGTTTTCTTTTGAAAGAAAATCTATTAAAACTGTCTAAAAATAAGAGAACTGTTTGTTATCTCAGCTACTCAGGGCTTAGCCAAGTTTAAGACCAGCTAAGGCAACATAATGACACCCTGTCTCTTTAAATAAATAGCAGCCAGTCAGAGTGGCTCACATCTGTATTCCTAGCACTCTGGAAGGTCAAGGTGGGACAATCACTTGAGTTCAGGAGTTCAAGACCAGCCTGAGCAAGAGTGAGACTCTGTTTCTTTTATTATTATTACTGTTGGGGAATCATTGAGGGTACAAAGAGATGGTGTTTCTACTAAAAATAGAAAAATTAGCCAGGTGTTGTGACAGGCGCCTGTTGCCTCCGTGACTCAAGAGGCTGAGGCTAGAGGATCACTTGGACCCAGGAATCTGAGGTTGTTGTGAGATAGGGTGATGCAACCGCACTCTAGCTTGAGGCAACAGAGTGGAACTATGTCTCAAAAATGCTTTTAAAAAAATAAGTAGTAAGAAAAATATTCAGTAGAAAAGGTAAGAAATGTTGATAGACAATGTAACATCTCTGACTAGGAAAAATTTTTTTTAGTAACTTAGAGAACAACGTGGCTGTTTTTAAGAAGAATTTAAATGATTTATAAATTTCTGGGAGTAAGCAGATGTTATCAGTATGTGAATTAAATGTAGGAAACGTTGATTTTTTTTTTCCCCTGACCAGTTTGCTCTTAGGCAATTCACTTGAAAACAGAGATTAAAATTTTAAACAGGGTGGCACTTGTGGCTCAGTGGGTAGAGTACCAGCCCTGTATACCAAGGGTGGCAGGTTGAAACCCAGCCCCAGCCAAACTGTAACAAAAAAATAGCCAGGTGTTGGGGCGGGCTCCTGTAGTCCCAGCTACTTGGGAGGCTAACGCAGGAGAATCGCTAAGCCCAAGAGTTGGAGGTTGCTGTGAGCTGTGACACTGTGGCACTCTACCGAGAGTGATAAAGCGAAACTCTGTCTCTACAGAAATAAATAAGTAAATAAATAAAGTAAATAATAAATAAAAATTTAAACAGCAAAATGTTTAGTTAGCAGAGTAGTTATAAAAAATTAAAAAAAAATTTTTTTTGAGACCTAGAGTGCCATGGTGTTGAAGCTCATAGCAACCTCAAACTCCTGGGCTCAAGGGATCATCTTGCCTCAGTCTCCTGAGTAGTTGGGACTGTAGTGGAGTACTTGGAACTATAGGTACCTGCTACAGTGGCTGGCTAGATTTGGGGGGTTTTTTGTTTGTTTGTTTTGTAGTAGAGGCTGGGGGCTCAAACTCTTGAGCTCAAGCAATTCACTGGCTTTGGTTTCTCAGAGTGTTGGAATTACAGGCATGAGACACTTTGTCCAGCCACTATTTATTTATTTATTTTTATTAAATCATAACTGTGTACATTGATGCACTTATGGGGTTCAGTATACTGATTTGATATACAATGTGAAATGTTTACATCGAACTGATTAACACATCCATCACCTCGCTTACTTATTTGTTGTGGTAAGACAATTATACTCTTAATAGTTTTGAATATACTGTTGAATAGTTTTGAAATGTATTATTGCATTATGTACATTAGGTGAGGTCCCCTCAAATACCCTCCTCCTTCCAGCCTCCCCTCCTCTCCTCTCCTTGCCTCACTCACCTCTTCCCTCTTTCTTTCTGGACTATAGTTATGTTTTACCATTTGTATGAATGTGTAGGTGATTATATATTGATATAATAGTAGTATTGAATACATTGGATACTTTTTCCCCCCATTCTTGAGATACTTTATAAGAAGAATATGTTCCAGCTCCATCCAAGTAAACATAAAAGATGTAAAGTCTCCATTTTTTAAATAGCTGCATAGTATTCCACTGTGGACATATTGCACAATCTGTTAATCCATTCGTAGGTTGATGGTCACCTGGGCTGCTTCCATGTTTTGGCAATTATGAATTGGGCTGCAAAAAACATTCTGGTGCAAATGTCTTTGTTTTAAATGGTTTTTGATCATCTGGGTATATACCTAGTAGAGGAACTGCAGGATCAAATGGTAGGTCTACTTTTAGTTCCTTGAGCATTTTCCAAACATCTTTTCAAAAGGGTTGTATTAGCTTGCATTTCCACCAGCAGTGTAGAAGTGTTCACTTCTCTCCACATCCATGCCAACATCAGTAGTTTGAGGATTTTGTTACGTGGGCTAATCTTACTGAAGTTAGATGGTATCTCAAAGTGGTTTTGGTTTGAATTTCTCTGATGATTAAAGGTGATGAGCATGTTTTCATGTGTTTGTAGGCCATGCGTCTGTCTTCTTCAGAGAAGTTTCTGTTCAAGTCTCTTGCCCACATAGAAATGGGGTTATTTGTTCTTTTCTTATTGATTAGTTTGGGTTGTCTGTGCATCCTAGTTATCAGACATTTGTCCAAAGCATCCTCTGCAAAAATTTTCTCCCATTATGAGGGTTGTCTGTTTGCTTTACTTTTTGTGCTCTTGGCTGTGAAGAAGCTTTTTACTTTGATCAGACCCCAGTAATGTATTTTTGGTGTTGCTTCAATTGTCCAGGGAAGTTCTCCTCATAAAATATTCTCCCAGGCCAATTTTTTAAAGTGTTTTCCCTGCACTCTCTTCTAGTATTTTTATAGTTTTGTGTCTTATGTTTAAATCTTTTATCCAGTGAGAATGGTGAAAGGTGGGGGTCCAGTTTCAGTCTTCTACATGTTGCCAGCCAGTTCACCCAGCACCATTTGTTAAATAGGGAATCTTTCCCCCACTGAATGTTTTTGATAGGCTTATCAAAGATCAAATGCTGATAAGTCTATGTCCATCTCTTGGTTCTCTATTCTGTTCCATAAATCTACCTCTGTTTTTGTGCCTGTACCATGCTGTTTGGATCACTATAGATTTATAGTATAGCCTGAAGTCTGGTAACATGATACCTCCTGATTTGTTTTCATTTCTGAGTGATGTATTTATTTAGAGACAGAGTCTTACTTGTTGCCCTCAGTAGAGTACCGTGGTGTCATAGTTTACAGCAATCTCAAACTCTTGGGCTTAAGTGATTCTCTTGTCCCAGTCTCCTGAGTAGTGGGAACTACAGGTGTCTACCTCAACACCTGGCTATTTTTTTAGAGACTGGGTTTTGCACTTGCTCAGGCTGGTCTGGAACCTGTGAGCTCAGGCAATCCACCCTCCTTGGCCTCCCAGAGTGCTAGGATTACCAGTGTGAGCCACAATGCCTGGCTCCCACTATTTATTTATTCCACCTTTATACCATGAGCAATGTTTTCTAGTTAGTATGGTTCTCCCATTTTTTTAGTTGTGTTCCTGTGTACATTATCATCATTAAGATTATAATTGTACTGGGGCAGAGTGGAATGGGGGTGAGGGAAGTCAGAGCATGCACCACAGTTTCAAAAGTAAAAATTCAGGTATTCTCAATCTACAAAGCCTTTTGGAGTACATATAAAATCTCAGGAGTTTATGTTGGAAGATACTTTAAAAGTAAATATTTAATGGCTCGGCACCTATGGCTCAAGTGGCTAAGGCACCAGCCACATACACCTAAGGTGGTGGGTTCAAATCCAGCCTGGGCCAACTAAAACAGCAATGACGGCTGCAACCAAAAAATAGCCGGGCATTGTGGCGGGTGCCTGTGGTCCCAGCTACTTGGGAGGCTGAGGCAGGAGACTCACTTGAGCCCAGGAGTTGGAGGTTGCTGTAAGCTGTGATGCCACAGCACTCTACCCAGGGGGATAGCTTGAGGCTCTGCCTCAAAAGAAAAAAAAGTAAATATTTAAATGTTGAGACATCCCATTGTAGGATTCCAAAGAGATACAAATACAAATGACAAATTTCAATAATACAAATAAATACCACTTAAATACACATAAAAGTTGATTCATTTAGATAAATTCCTTGGAGGTCAATTGATATTTCAATGGCCAGTAATAGTAGAAAATGATATTTTTAGGATGCCCTAAGCTGATTAGTGACACAGATACACAGATGGTGATTGTAGGCTTTTAAAAAGTTACTCTGATTTCTATAGAAAAAGAAAACATGTTTTCATAGCCATTATCCCAGGCACTTAAGAACAATAGATCACACATCAATGCTGATCTCTACTGAGAAAGGTGAAAAATGATTCATTTAAAATGCACTTATCAGCTCAGCGCCTGTGGCTCAAGTGGCTAAGGCGCCAGCCACATACACCTAAGGTGGCAGGTTCGAATCCCCAGCCCGGGCCCACCAAACAACAGTGATGGCTGCAACCAAAAAATGGCTGGGCGTTGTGGCGGGCGCCTGTAGTCTCAGCTACTTGGGAGGCTGAGGCAGGAGACTCCCTTGAGCCCAGGAGTTGGAGGTTGCTGTGAGCTATGATGCCATGGCACTCTACCCCGGGGGATAGCTTGAGGCTCCATCTCAAAAAATAAAATGCACTTATCCAGGAGGCGCCTGGGGCTCAGTCGGTAGGGCACCGGCCCAAGCCAAACTACAACAAAATGTAGCCCAGCGTTGTGGCAGGCGCCTGTAGCCCCAGTTACTCAGGAGGATGAGGCAAGAGAATCGCCTAAGCCTAAGAGTTGGAGGTTGCTGTGAGCTGTGATGTAATGGCACTCTGCTGAGGGTGACAAAGTGAGACTCTATCTCTTAAAAAAGAAAGAAAGAAATACACTTATCCATGATTCCCTTAAAAATAGGGAGAGTAGCTAGAATCCTGGACAGCATAAATATGATATAATGAAATTACTAAATGTATCCTAGAAAATTAAGAAAAAAAGGCTTAAGGAAGCTATAACCAGTTTAGTACTTCCTCTATGGGGGGTTCCGGTCGATTATAGAATGGTGCTGGTTTGTCAAACATGTACCTAAATATGCAAAAGAGTAAAGAGTCTGGCCAAGGCAGGGATTTAAAAATCTGTGGGAGCAGTTAGAGAGAAGACCCCAATTGAGGGGAGACTCTGAAATGGGATGGCCTGAAGGTATGTTATCAAGGATGAGAATCCTGCGGTTCTAAGGGGAATTTCCGCAACCCAGGCTGCTAGTTCACAGCTAGTAAAAATGGGGAGACAGCAGACCCTACGGCTTTCCCCAGGATTCTTAGAAAACAAGCTTGCTCTAACACTGGGTAAATAAGGTTGTTTGGAACTGGCACCAGAGGAAAACCTGCCGGCTCTGAGTCCCCAGGGGGAGTGGTTTTTCTGCCTTGGACAGTCCGAGAACAACGTAAAGGTCTCTCTCAGGATAAGCAAAATCAAGTTCGGTTTGGTGGTGATCATCATCATTCAAACACAACGGGGAGGTGCTGCGCGTACTTCAGTGGCTTCTGGCCCTTTATGTTCTGTCCTCGTATGTACCGCTTGGTTTAGTGTTAGTTGTATTTGATAAAGATTTTTACTTTGGGCGATGCTGGCCCCATATGCTGGAGGTGATGGGTTCAAACCAAGCCCCGGCCAAAAAAAAAAAAAAGATTTTTACTTTTATAGAGAAAGCATAACAGCATGCAAGACGTGCTGGATCTATCGTCTAATTACTTAAACTCAGTTTAAACCTTATCTATACATCAGTGCTGGCTGGGCTGCTCAGAGTCTCCACCAAAATATTCATTACCATAGGGAGAAGGAGAAAAAAGGAATCTTTATACAGAGAGGCACTACTCAAGGGACTTACTGTCCCTGTTCCTGGGGTTGCCTTTTGCAGTATTAAACAGAGTACTAGCCATTAGTGTCTGGACATCTTACATGCTTACAGATAAATGAGAAGGTAAAAATGGTCACAGGCATCCTCATATCACAAAAGAATCACAGCGTCTTCAAAGTAGTGTCTTCTCAGATTTTGTTTACAAATCACTAAATAATAAGTGAGGCTAATGACCAAAAAAAGTGTTCAAGAATAGCACTAATTGAAATATCAATTGGAATGTATAATAGAAACAAATCTAAAATGATAAATATTTAAAAATGGAGAGACACAAACTAAACGCTTGCCCAGTACCCTGACAGGTCCTAACCAATAGGCAGGCAGAGAACCTAGAAGGAAACATTCGAACTTAGAGATGCAAGATGTGTGAACACCAGCCTATTAGACTTGAAGAAAAGGAATGGAAATGGAGACTTCAAAAATCAAGGCTTCAGGGCAGTGCCTGTGGCTCAGTGAGTAGGGTGTTGGCCCCATATACCGAGCGTGGCGGGCTCAAACTCAGCCCTGGCCAAACTGCAACAAAAAAATAGCCGGGTGTTGTGGTGGGTATAGTCCCAGCTACTTGGGAGGCTGAGGTAAGAGAATCGCCTACATCCAAGAGGTGGAGGTTGCTGTGAGCTGTGATGCTACAGCACTCTACAGAGGGTGACAAAGTGAGACTCTGTCTCAAAAAAAAAATATCAAGGCTTCAAAACTTATTTTATTTAATTAAAAAATATAATTCAGGCTTGGCACCTATGGCTCAATTGGCTAAGGCACCAGCCATGTACACCTAAGGTGGCGGGTTCGAATCCCCAGCCCGGGCCCGCCAAACAACAATGATGGCTGCAACCAAAAAATGGCCGGGCGTTGTGGCGGGCATCTGTGGTCCCAGCTACTTGGGAGGCAGAGGCAGGAGACTCGCTTGAGCCTAGGAGTTGGAGGTTGCTATGAGCTGTGATGCCATGGCACTCTACCCAGGGGGATAGCTTGAGGCTCCATCTCAAAAAATATATATATATATATATATATATATATATATATATATATAATTCAATGAGC
>CAUYQV010024289.1:0-22959 GCA_963574575.1 Galagoides demidoff | reverse complement strand
CACCTCCCTTCTTTTTTTTTTTTTTTTTGAGACGGAGCCTCCAGCTATCCCCCTGGGTAGAGTGCCATGGCATCACAGCTCATGGCAACCTCCAACTCCTGGGCTCAAGCGAGTCTCCTGCCTCCGCCTCCCAAGTAGCTGGGACCACAGGCGCCCACCACAACGCCCGGCCGTTTTTAGGTTGCAGCCATCATTGTTGTTTGGCGGGCCTGGGCTGGGGATTCGAACCCACCACCTTAGGTGTACGTGGCTGGCACCTTTGCCGATTGAGCCACAGGCGCCGAGCCAGCACCTCCCTTCTTAATGAAATGCTTTCTGAATAATTTTAAGCAACTCCTCACATGTCGCAACTTACCTCTCTTCCATCTGTATGCTCTGGCTGCTGCCCAGGACAAGAAGGAAAAGTGAAGGGAAGCACACAAGGAAGAGAAGGCCAGGGAAGGCTAAATATCAGTGAAGGAACAAAACAGTGTAAGGAGCAAAAAACAGTAAATGAAAGGCTCAGAACACATTTAACATCGTGTGAAAAAGACTGACACAGGGAAGTGAAGTGTGCCGTTTGTACGCAGGGCCGCAGTCCCCAGGAGACTTCACGTCTGTTTTGTGCCAGCGTCTGCTCCACCAGCTAATAGGAATAAAAATGCCTTGGTCCTTCGTATCTGGATAGACATTCTTTAATAAGTCCATGGCAGTTCTTGAATCAAACGTTTAAGTTAGATTTGAAGAACTGAAAAAGGTGAGGAACAGAATTGTTCAGCGCAATTTGGAAAACCAGAAGGTGGATTCTTTTTTAATTTCCAATTGATATAAGGGCATATACAATTAGGTTACACTGTTTGCTTTCGTTAAGTACAAGGTACAGGTTTATGGCACCCCTCCTGAGGCGGATTCTTAAGACTTTTTTACTAAGATAAATGCAATTCGTGAGCCAGGGACCCTTTCACACCACTGGCTCCTCAGAGGACTTGAAGGTTATCTCATTCTTCCTTTTGTCCCTGTCTAAACCCTCAGAACTTGGAGGATTACTTATGACTATGAAAGATCAATGCTAGGAATTTAAGCACTGCTCGTTAGAATTACTGAGAGAGCTATTAAAAATTCAGGTGCCTGCCCCTCAGAATTTCTGAGGCTGAATCAGGACATCAGCATGTTAAAATCTTGGTTGAGCCTGCTGTTCATCCAGAATTGACACTCAGTCGCCTCAGGTAACTCCTGCCCCTCTAACTGCATTTCCTGGTAACGTCTAGCCTGAGAGCGCCTTTGCTCAGAAACTATAATTTTAGAAAAGGTCCCTGATCAGAATTGCTACTATGTGAATTTATCCAACACTTGGGAAGGATTTGTTTGAAATATGTTTTTCAATCAAGTTGCCCATCCCCAACTGTAACAACTGAAATTGTGAGAATTTTCTGGCAAAAATATTGGTTAACCATGTTATGTAATATACTGTACTATACACCATAATCAGTATAAGGGGGCTTTTAGATGCTAAGCACGAGATTCTGTGAAAGAATCTGAGATGGAAGAAAAATCCGTGCAGACCATGCACAGCACTTAGCTCTTAGTCCTACATACACATTAATTTGTACTTACTACATCTTAGAAATGAATAAAGCTCTAACTTCATTCGTAAAGACCTCAGATCAGACATTTTAAAAAATCCTTTTTCACACAACCAAATTTCTATCAGGAGTCAGACCTTTCTCCAAACCAGAGACTTTGGGCAATAAAAATGCCAGACATCTGGACTATGGTCTAATATCCACTAAAATAACTTTATTAAATGAACTGACGGCATCCCAGATATCAGCTCATTTAAGGGGAAGCCAAACAACATGAAATGATTCTGGGAGAGAGAAAAAAAAATAGCTAATTGAGTTCCACAAAGGAAATTGTCTTCATGATTCCAATAGAGATAATTGTTTTATCCTTCGCCAACAGTTTGGAGGCTGCAGTGAAATCGTAAAAAGAAACGTGGTTAATTCACTGTGAGTTTAATAATGTTAGTCTTTTTTTCCCCATTCAGAATACGTTGGTGAATATTTTAATAGTAAATAGGTTTTCAGAATCTGGGTTTCCCTACAAATATTTTATAATCATTTGAATTTAAGCCTTAAATAAGATGGCTCATTACCCTATTTCATTCATGTAAATGTCTAATACAAAATACCTATTCTGTCATAGAAAGGCTCCAACAAGTAAAAATCCTGGATTCATTCATTTATTTATTCTGAATTGTTATTTAAAGCCTATTCAAATCTTTATCTCTAGTAACTAGGACAGTGACCGTATGCTGGATACTGTTGATGTGCATATCTGTGTATCAGATTTTCTTAGCTGCTTGGCACAAAAGAATTATATTGCTTTAAATTTTATTTTACAGAGATGGAATATAAAAAGGGTCATCTGTGGAGTCATCATTCTCCTCAGTGGGTAATCTTAGGGCAAGGTCTCAATGTCTGGCCCATATATTTAAACTCTCATTGGATGTTTCTGGTCATTTCATTGGGCAGGAAGTATTTGACAGAACTTTGTAGCCTGGCAGGCCATGTCTGTGGTGCTCACGATGGCCAAAGCGTAGCCTGGTGTCTTACTGTAGGACCACGTCACACTCCTCCACAGCACAGCTAGGACCATGTCGCACTCCACAGCACCACATGAATCCAGCCTGCAGCTGAGTTCTGAGCCTCACCATCTGAACCCAGAGTTTGACATTTGAAAGAGTCACAGGAATTATCTACCTCAGCCATGATTCCAGGAAATGTCTGTGTAGTTCTGTATGAATCACTGACATATATTACTTTTGACTAAATCATCGCATTTATTTATTTATTTCAGATTAATATGCAGGCACAATTAAGTTACATCGTTTGCATTTATTAGGCAAAGTCCAAGTCGTAGTTGAGCCCCTCACCCAAGGGGTGTGCTTTGTACCCCTACACTGTGTCCATTAGGTGAGAGCACCAGTCCCCCTCACACCTCCCCTCTCCCCTTTCCTGACTGCCCCTTCCCCTACGTGAATATACTTGGGTTTTTCTCTCTGAGAGTGTGTAGTTGTTTTTCTATTGGTTTCATGTTAGTGTTGTGTACTTTGGATACTCGCTGTTCCATTTGTGTTATACGTTACTAAGGAGAATGTGCTTCAACTCCATCCAGGTAAATATGGCTGTGTAAGAAGATACCTCAAATATGGTGGCTAAAAACTTCACACGTGTTTATACATGTCCGTGCTTAAGTTACGTTCTCTACTGAGGTTCCCATATACTGCAACTTAGGCATCAGCTATCCGTTATTTCTTTCTGAGTTTGAAGATTTTCACCAACCTATGTGGTCATTTGGTTTCAGTTCCAGTCCATTCAGCTGTAGGACTGAGATTCTGCTTCCCTGCTGGCTCTTAGCTGGGTCCCGCTCTCGCCTGTGGAACACGGGATCCTCCCACAGACCTTCTTACAACACAGTACCTTATTTTTCCAAAGCCAAGAACAAAGTTTTTCTTCAGGAAGTAGTCAGGCCCATTTCTCTAAGTCAGACCCATCCAGGATAATCTCCTGTTTGATTAACTCAAAATTCACTGATTTGAGACACCAATTACATAGCCAAATTCCTTCACCTTTACCATATGTCATAACCTACTCACAGCAGTACCATCCCATCATGGTCAGACCCCCCCATCCACCCTCAAGAGTGGGGAATTATATAAAATCCAGAAATCTTGGGTAGAATTCTGCCTACCATAATCCTAGATGCCTTTCAGACAGAACCTTGCTTCCCGGGATACAAAAGTATGTTAATACATATAGATAAATAAGTGAATATTTACATAAACATATAAAGTGAACGATATTTATTATAAAGTATTATATACCCTGTATCTACAGTCACACAGGCATAGGTATATATATGCTGTGTATACGTACATAAATAGATACACACATCTGTATATTTATTTTTCCTTCTATTTCTCTTGCTACTCTACTTGTCCTACTTTTTTCTACTTCTTCTTTCCTAGTCCCTCTTTCTTCATCAATTAAATATAAAAGAGAGTTAATTTATATAAATTTCCAAAAAGTAAGAGATAAAAGTGTGCCATACACCCCTACATTGTGCCCATTAATTGGGAGCACCCCAAATCCCTTCTATCTTTGCCTCACCACCTTCTTCCTTTCTCCTCCCCTCAACTTGAATTGAATTGGGTTTTTCTTCTATGTGAGCATGAATTAGATAATCTACTGGCTTCATATTAGTGTTGAATACGTTAAATATTTGCTTTTCCATGCTTGTGATACTTTGCTAAGAAGAATATGCTTTCATCTAGTTTAATACAAAAGATGTAAAGTCACCATCTTTTGTACGGCTGAATACTATTTTTTCCAGTTCTTCAAAGTATGACGTTAGTATTTTAATGGGGGATTGCATTAAATCTGTTGATTGCTTTGGAAGTATAAACATTTTAACAATGTTGATTTTTCCTAGCCAAGAGCATAGTATGTTCTTCCATTTATTGTCTTCTGTTATTTCTTTTCTTCTTTTTTTAAAATTTTTTTCTGTTATTTCTTTTCTTAGGGCTTTATAATTTTGTTTGTAGTGGTTCTCCACCTCTTTTGTTAGGTACAGTCCTAGGTACATAATTATCTCTACGGTTCTGTGAAGGGAATTGTGTCTTTGATTAACTTCTCAACTTAGCTGTTATTAGTGTAAACAAAGGCTACAGATTTGTGGACATTGATTTTATACCCTGAGATGTTACTGTATTTCTTGATCACTTCAAAGAGTCTTGGAGTTGACTTTCTGGGATTCTCTAAGATCTTACCATCAGCAAAGAGGGAAAATTTCACCTCCTCTGCACCCATTTAGATGCCCTTTATATTCTTCTCTTGCCTGACTATATTAGCTAGAATTTCCAGAACTATATTGAATAGTAGTGGTGATAGTGGACATCCTTGTCCAGTTCTAGGTCTAAGTGGAAAAGCTTTCGCTTTCACTCCATTGAGTATGATATTAGCTGTGGGTTTGTCATAGATGGCTTCAATCACACTTAGAAAAGTGCCACCACCTATGCCTATATTCTTAAGTGTTCTTGTTAGAAAAGATGCTGAATTTTGTCAAATGCTTTTTCTGCACATATTGAGAGGATCAACTGCTCTTGGTTTTTGCTTCTCTCAACATGGTGAATTATATTTATGAATTTGCATATTGAAAACCAGCCTTGCATCCTTTGGATAAAGCCTACTTGATCATGATGTATATATTTTTTAATAGGTAGCTATAATCTATATTAGCTAAGATTTTATTGAGTTTTTTTTTTTTAATAGAGACAGAGTCTTATTTTGTCACCCTCGGTAGAGTGCCATGACAGCTCACAACAACCTCCAGCTCTTGGGCTAAGATTATTCTCTTGCCTCAGCCTCCTGAGTAGCTGGGACTACAGGCACCTGCCACAATGCCCGACTATTTTTTTGTTGCAGTTTGGCCGGGGCTGGGTTAGAACCCACTGGCCTCGGTATATGAGGCTGGTGCCTACTCACTGAGCTACAGGCACCACCCTTTATTGAGTATTTTTAGATCAATATTCATTAGTGAAATTGGAGGGTTCTTTTAGTTGGGTCTTTTCTTAGTTTTGATATCAGGGTGATATATGCTTCATAGGATATATTTCCTTCTCAGTTTTTTAGAATAGTTTCTGCATTACAGGTACGAGTTCTTCTTTGAAGGTTTTATAGAATTCTGGTGTGAGTGAAGCCATCTGGTCCAGGGCCTTCTTTTTTGTTGGAATATTTTTATTGTTTCTTCAAACTCAGTGCTTGAGATTGGTCTTTCCAGGAGATCTATTTCTTCCTGGTTGAGTCTAGGGAGATGGTGTGATTTCATGTATTAGTCCATTTCCTCCACATTGTCAAATATCTGGGCATAAAGTTTTTGGTAGTAGTCAGAAATAATCTCTTGAATCTCTGTGGTATCAGTTGTTATTTCCTCCTTCTCATTTCTGACTGAGGTTATTAGAGATTTTAGTTTTCTCTTTCTAGTTAATCTGGCCAAAAGTTTATCAATTGTATTAATCTTTTTAAAGAACCAACTTCTTGTTTCATTAATTTTCTAAATGATTCTTTTTTTCAATTACATTAATTTTCAAATTAATTTTGGTAATTTCTTTTCTTCTGCTAGGTTTGGATTAGATTGCTGTTCCTTTTCCATTTCGTTAATATGATTCATTAGGTTGTTGATGTGCTCTCTTTCTGTTTTTCAGATGTAGGCATCTAATGTGATAAATTTCCCTTTTAGGACTGCTGTTGCAGTAGTCCACATATTTTTGGTAATGGGTAGCTTCATTGTTGTTATGTTTGAGGAATTAACAATTCCTTCCTCTACCTCTTCCTTGACCCAAGTGTCATTCAGCATGAGGCTGTTTAATTTCTGTGCTTTTGTGTGGGGTGAAAGTTTTGTTGGAGTTGATTTCCACCTTTATTGACTTGTGGTCTGAGAAGATAAAAGGAATAATTTTGATTCTTTTGATTTTGTTGGTGTTTGATTTGATATGATCTAATTTAGAGTATTTTCCATGGGCTGATGAGAAGAATGTATATTCCTTAGCTTTGGGATGGTGTGTTTTGTCCATTTTTTCTAGGGTCACATTCCTTGCATCTTTGTTTAGTTTCTGTTTAGAGGATCTGTCCAGTTCTGTTAGAGGGGTGTTAAAGTCCCTTGCTATTATGGTGTTATGTGATATTATATTACTCAGATTAATCAAGGCCTGTTTCACAAATCTGGGAGCATTTAAGTTGGGTGCATAAATGTTTAGAATTGAAATATTCTCTTCTTATATTGTTCCCTTGACCAGAATGAAGTGACCATCTTTGTTTTTCTTAACTGAGTAACTTTAAATCCACTTGTATCTGAAAATAAGATTTTTACCCCTCCTTTCTTCTGATTTCCATTTGCTTGAAATGCTGTTTCCCATCCCTTAACCCTGAGTCTTATTTTGTCCTTTGTGGGTAGGAGTGTTTCCTGAAGACAAATATGGATGGCTTGTGCTATTTTTATCCAATTGGCCAGCCTGTGCCTCTTCAGTGGGGAATTTAAGCCATTAACATTTATTGAGAGAATTGATAAGTGTGGTGGAGTCTTTTTCTTCTTTTTTTATCTTATTTTGTGAAAGTCCACTGTTTAGTTTTATCATTTGTACCGTTGTGGAAGGTAGATTTTCTCCATTAACTTCTGGGTGTTTACTTTGCTGGTGGTCCATTGTGATGATCAGTGTGGAACAAGCATCCTCAAACTACAGCCTGCAGGCCTCATGAGGCCCACCTAGGACATTTATCCAGCCCGCCAGGTATTTTTGCTGCTGCTGCCTGTCCTGCTTAGCAGCTGACTTGTCCCGGGGCCCACAGTCTGGCCCTCCAACAGTCTGAGGGACAGTGACCTGGCCCCCTGTTTAAAAAGTTTGAGGACCCCTGGTGTGAAGTATAGGTCCAAGTATTTCCTGTAGAACTGATCTTGCTGTGGCAAACTTACTTTCTTCCTTTCTTTCTTTTTTTACAGAGTCTCATTTTGCCACCCTCAGTAGAGTGCTGTGGCATCATAGCTCACAGTAACCTCAAGCTCTTGGGCTCAAGCAATTATCTTGCCTAAGCCTCCTAAATAGCTGGGACAAAAGGCACCTGCCATAATGCCCAGTTATTTTTTTGAGGTGGAGTCTTGCTTTTGCTCAGACTGGTCTCAAATCTGTGAGCTCAGGCAATCTACCCACCTCAGCCTCCTAGAGCATGAGGATTACAGGCATGAGCAACCGTGCCTAGCTAAACTGTCTTAATGTTTGCATATCAGTACAAGATTTGATTTCTCTATCAGTTTTAAAGCTTAGTTTATTGGGATACAGAATTATGAGATGAAAATTGTTTTGTTTAAAAAGGTTAAAGGTAGATAACCATTCTCTTCTAGGTGAAAAGTTTCATTTGAGAAGTACACCACCTCCTGATGGATCTGCCCCTTTAGGTCAATTGGCACTGAATCCTGGCTGCTTGAAGAATTTTCTCTTTCATCTTGACTTTGGACAGGCTCATGACAATGTTTCCTATAGATGCTCTATTTGTGTTGAGACAACATGGGATTCGATATCCCTCTAAAAGTAGTGTTTTAGAATCTGTAGTAAAACTTGGGAAATTTTCATTTATGATATCCTCCAGTAGGGCTTTAATTCATTTGGAACATTCTTTTTTCCTTTCAGGGATACCTATAATTCATATGTTTGAACACTTTGTGACATCACATAATTCTCTGTGTGGATGTTCTGCTTTCTCACTCTTCTTGTCTGCCTCTTTAACTACTTGGGTTAGTTCAAGATCCTTACCCTCTAGCTCTAAGATTCCTTCTTATCCCTGGTCTAATCTGCTATTAATACTTTCTACTGCATCTTCAATTTCCCTGATTGACTTCTTCAATTCCTTAAACTCTTCCATATCCTTTCTATGTTCTTTATATCTTTCATCCATTTTTTTGGTTCTGTTTTTCCACTTTCTTATCAATTCCCTTTCTATCATTTCCACTAATTTTTTATAGGTGGAATCTTCTGCATAGCTGCCTCATGTTCCCTTAGAAGGGTGGTTCTCTTTTGGATTTTCATGTTGCCAGAATTTTTCTATTGGTTCCTCTTCATGTGTTTTTTCTTCTTTTTCACATCCTTTCCTGACTTTTTCCTTCTCACTACCTCTTTTGCTTTAAATTACCTTGTTTCAGAGCTTAGTTTTTGAGTGGCCTTTTGGTATAAAACCAAAAGGAAGAAAATCTGAAGATCAAGAAGGAAGAGAAAAAGAAGAATGGGATAGAAATAATTTAAGAAAAGGAGAGAAGACATAAAAAACGAAAAAAAGAAAGCAAAAGGAAAAATGGTTTTGTTCAGCAGGGTGCTATAGGCACATCCATAACTCTAACACTTTGGAGTCTAGGCTAGGTGGGCCCATCTAAGTTAGGAGCTCCTTAACAGCCTGCACAAAAGCAATACACCACTTCTGCCAAATATGGCAAAAGGAAAAAAAAAATCATGAGTATGTTGCAATGAGGATCTACCAATACCATGTTTCAAAAGGCCAAAGCTACGACACCCTAGATTGTGAGCCTATGACCTCCTTGAGCCAGACCAATGCCTTAAATCCCTAGCACTCAGAGAAAAAAAATGTAAATAAAAGTAAAAATATAATTATATAATATAAAGGAAAAAAGGGATATCTTAGCTGTTATATTACATATGTATGTGAGAAATAGGAGAAAAATAGAAAAATCACCACCCAAAGAGAAGAATGGAGAGAAATAAAAAAGAAAAGAGAATAAAAGGGGCAGAAAAACCATAATAAAAATGGAGGATCTCTTGCTAGTGAAGTAGAAATGAAAAAAATAAAAGTACAGCATAACAACAACAAAACAACTACAATGACAAAAAGGAGAAACAATAACTAAGAAAAAAAATTGGGAAAAGAAGTCAAAATGAAAGATGCACACACACACACACACACACACACACACACACACACACACACCCTGCCTGGACACCAGGTGGTGCTGTGATGTTAGGTGATGGAGAACACATGCTGGTTCGTTATGAAAAATGAAGAGCCAAAGCCACTTTCTAGTTCCATAGAAGATCAGGTCCTCTTTTCCTTAGTTAGTTGCCCTCAATCAGGGCCTTGTTTTTGGCATTCCGTTCCTATGGGATTGGAGTTTTAAAGCTCTCACCAGATTCCTTAGCAGGCATGTCACAAAGGGCCCCTTGATGACAAAGTGGCCTTCCTGGAGGACTGAGGGCCACTCAGCTCACCCCAAGGGTAGATGTCTGAGCTCAGGAGGTGTACCAGAACTGATCACTCTAGGACCCTACAGACCATGTCTCCCACATGATCTTCCCATAATGGCCAATGTCCAGTTAGCAGCCAAGTTGATGGGAGATCCACTCCACCTGGTATTCAATCCAGCTACTGGATGTTGTTTGAGTCCACTGACTTGTTTAAGCCTTCTAAATCAGCAGTTTAGCCCCAAATCAAAAGAACTGTAGGATAGACCTTCCCGTTCCCCTATCGTCTGTAGGAAGTCTGGCTGGCCAGCCAACACCTGCCATTCCCAAACACTTGCCCTCTGTGCTGGTTTTCCTCAGCTCCAGACCTCCTTACTGGCTCCTGTAGTCTACCACTGCTTCACTGTGCCCCCAGTAATGTCCCTAGGTAAGTTCCCCAGCTAGAGGTATCTAGAGTTTTATTTCCCCTGCATCACCACAAGTGGCTAGTAAGGAGATGTTTCTAGTCCACCATCTTGCTCCATTACCTGACCCCTGCTCCAGAGACTTCATTGTGATTATGAGAAATGAGTCTGAGGTTTTCAGTTTCATAAGAGAGCATTTAGTAGAACATTATAGTGAACTATGTGTTTGTACACTATCAATGAGATAGAGTTTACTTTTTACAATGGATAGCTGTCTAGAAAAGAAACCAAGGTGTCTTAGCTATTCATTATTATATAAAGAAAAATAAACCACCTGTTTATTAATAAACCACCAGTTTTTTTAAGGGAATTAGGGAAATTTTTAGAGAATTCATGATGAAGTGAAATAAAAGTTTGATAGAGCCAATTGTCTTCTTTGTTCAATAAAAATTCTCTTTTTAAAGAAACTGGATTAAAGTGACTTTACTCAATGTATTTGTCTAATGGATTTTCTCAAATTTGTAAGGCTTAAGAAAATAAAATGAGGAAGAAAGTAAACTATAGAGATTTTCCTATCTAATCAGAGATTTAAAAGTCATTTTATTCATAAGCATTCAGAAGTGGGAATTAAAGGAAAGATTTTGCAGGGTGCTTCCTTTGAGATGGTAAGAAAAGCAAAAGTATACATCTTAAACTAGGCTGATTCAAAGAGAGCAATACCCCTCAGAGAAGCCTGGTTACAGGCTAGTTCTACCATTAAGCTCTGTCATGTAAGAAAAGAGCTCACTCTTTCATGCATGGATTATGAATATGACTACTTCTCTTTCCACTTCTCAGGGTTATTATAATTAATCAATATGACAAAGGAAACAACATAGAGACTCAGTTCAGATAGAGTTCTCCTGTAGTTCTGGCTTTATTGCTCCATAACTATATGGATCCCAGGTAGTGATTTATCTAGTTTTAACCCAAATTTCTTCATATGGAAAATAATGCCTCATCTCAAGGTAACCTTAAGGATTAACTAATTTACATAGACAAAGTAGATAATATGTAAATGTGGAATATTATCAGGATTATGAATCTAAAAATATTATTAAAATATAAAGTGAAATTATTAATAACCTAAATTTAGAAAGACCCTCAAGCTAGCACAATGAATGATGAAATGTATTCTGCTTGTGTGCAGAGAATACATACTTTGACCATCTCCCACCCACCTTATTTCCTTATCTCAGATCCAAATATATGAAGCAAGACTGAGGGATTATTAAGACTTCACTTTTTTGGCTCAGCACCTGTAGCTCAGGCTCTGTCTCAAAAAAAAAAAAAAGAATTAATTTTTCCAGGATCTGAGAATATTCTGATTTTATATAGCTGCATCATAGAATTATTACTTATTTCTTCATTGTCTCAGAATTTTATAGTCAATATGCTATATTGATTTTATGATACAGTAAAGAATAAATGTTTTGGAATACCTTTTATTTCCCCAAAGAAGGGTTTTTGTTTACATGTTATGCCCTACTCATTCTTTTCTTGTTTATTACAGATTAATGTGAGGGTGAAAATGATTAGGTTACAATGACTGCAGTTGTTAGGCAAAGTCTCTGTTGCAGTTGTATCCTGAACCCAGGAGGTGTGCCATATACCTTTACATTGTGCTCACTCATTGGGAACACACCAATCTTCCCATTATACCTTCTCCCCTCTTCCTACTTATCTCTCTCCTTTCTTTCTCTCCTTCCTCTCTCCCTCCTCACCCTTCCCCCAACATGAACTGAATTGAATTTTTTCTCTTGTGTGGACATGTATTAGTTCATCTACTGGCTTCATATGAGTACTGAGTACATTGGATAGTTGCTTTTCCATTTTTGTGATACTTTACTAAGAAAAATGTGTTTCAACTCCATCCAGATTAATACAAAAGATTCTTTCTAGACTATTATTGCCTCATATATAAAATGAGGAAAGTTTGTCTATGCGCTAACATTTTATATACCATAAAGCATGCTCTTTAATTACTAAGAAAGAATCCACCTTTTGTACAAGTTTTGAACCAAATATAATTAAGAAAGATCATTTAAATGGTGATCAGAGTGACCCCCTGATATCCAGGTAACAAGGGAAAAAAACACAAATTCTGAAGCTGTAGGTATGAATTTAAGAGACCCCTTCCATTGCAAATGAGTTTGTACTAGTTCACCCCTAGAATTTTTGCTATAAAACTATCATGTAAATACTCTGTCAAGTTGCTGCTAATGGAGATGAAAGAGTCCTACTCTCTCATAATCATACTGCCAGGTTTTAAAGGAAAGCAAATCTCAGACTTAATTCTGTCTTATATACGTCCATTTGTAAGTCAAACCCTTATCAATAATCAGGCACAAAAATACTTACACATCCTGCTTCTGCCAGCTTGATATAGTCCCATTTCTCTGGGGCTTTTTTAATGATAAACCAACCATTTCTTTGTATAAAAGACTCTTGCTCAACAATATTTTACAGACAGGATTCAGCTAACCTAATATTAGACACAGCCAACCAGAATATTCTAACCCACAGTATATTAGGATCATGTCTTGAATGGCATTCTGAAAGGTAAGGAATAAAAAAGCTTTCCTAATTTGATTATCCCATGTAAGCAGTGGTGGGAGAAATAAAAAATAGTTTACCAATCTGTACATTTTGAATACAAGTAAATTTACACACAATTCACAAGCATATGCTTTATGCTCCTTAAAAAGCCACTAAATTCACTAATGAAAATCTTCTTTTAATATCCATTTGCAAAACCTCAGGTATTAGTCAGGGATAATGACAGCTATAACACTGGTAGTTGCCTTTTATTATATGTTGTGCCCTCATGTGTATAAAGTACCCCCATTAGGAAAATTAACTTCCCTTCAAGGGAAGTTGAACTAACACATGCATAATGCAATATCTGTGCTGAGATGTTTTAAAAAATACTTCCAGGGTCATAATACTCAGATGTATTTTTGTCAAGCCCATACCTCTCCTATAAACTTCAGACTCAATGTCAGTGGCCTCCTAAGCATAATCAATAGCCTCCTAATTGGTTTTCATTGCTTCTTTTAGCCCCTTATTGTCTTTCATCAATACCATAGACAGCAATTCCAGCTCCTTTGGGTAGCATCTGGAGCTGCTTAAAAAAGGGTCAGATCTTATCATCCCTGTGCTCAAAGCTTTCAGTGACTTCCCACCTCCCAGAAGTAAAAATGAATATCATCACCAAGTCCTCAGGCCCTCCGATGTCTCTAATCTTATCTCCTTCCACTCTCTCCCTGCACACTGCTCTCAAATCTCCTTAACAGCCTTCATGTTACTCAATCATGATAGCCACATACCTCCAGCCCAAGGTTGTTGGGCAAGAAGTTTCTCTCTACCTGACATTCCAATTCCCCATATATATATATATACAGCTTGCTCCTTCACCTCTTTTAAGAATTTGTTCTAATACTTTACTTAACAAATGCAATCAGTGTAACCTGGTTTCTTGTACCCTCAATGAATCCCCAACAGTAAAAAAAAAAAAAAAAGAAGAAGAAAAGAATTTGTTCTATGAAAACTAATATAGCCTCTTTGGAAAGAAGTATGGAGAATCCTCAAAGAGCTAAAAGTAGACCTTCCATTTGATCCTGCAATCCCATTGCTAGGTATCTACTCAGATGGGGAAAAAATATTTTACCATAAGGACATTTGCACTGAATTCTCATCACAACTCAATTCACAATCAAACCTAGTGCCCATCAACTCATGAATAGATTAATAATGGAATACTATTCAGCCATAGAAAATAGAGACTTGGATACACCTGACATTAAAATTGGAAAAAAATATATTATTATAAAGGGGAAATTACAAACATATCCAGATTAAGCAGAATGATTTTGAAGTATTTCTTCTTTTTCTATTGTCTATAAGATTCAGCATGATCTATTTTTTTAAATTATCTTTTATTTTTATTTATAAATACTAGTTGTCTATTTTTTGAGAATTTGGGAAAAAATAATGAGAAGTTAATTGATGACTCCATACTGAACCTCAGAGTCAAAGCATTCTGTAATAGTCATACTCTTATTTGACAATGTGAATGTTACTTTCTTTGCATTACCAATATTATTATTGCTTAATACTTCATTGCAGCAATCATTTGATTTCTTTTCTGAATGTATATCTTAATTATTCTTTACAAGGTTTTTGTTTCTAGTCCTTATCTTAAACATTGTTATTGTTGTTAAATTTTAAGCCTTTTTAATTCTGTGAAGGCAAAAAGTGGAAACCTAATAATCACATATATATGTAAAAATAAATAATAATAATAATAAAAAAGAAAATAGAGACTTTACATCTCTTATACTAAGCTGGATGGAGTTAAAGAACATTCTCCTTAGTAAAGTATCACAAGAATGGAAAAGCAGATATCCAATGCACTCAATACTAATACAAAACTAGTAGATGAGCAATTATGTGCCCACAAGAGAGAAAAATACAACCGAATTCAAGTGACAAAGGGGAGAAGGGACAGGGGGAAGGGAGGATAAAGGGAGTTTGGTAAGCTCTCTAAGAGAATATGACACACCTCCATGTGAAGGGGGCTCAACTACAACTTGGACTTTACCTAATAAATGAAAATGATGTAACGTAAATGTACCCTTGTATTAATCTGAAATTTAAAGAAAGAATCTGTGCTAATGTCATGGTATCAGTTCCTTGTGGCTGCTATAACAAATTACTACAAACTTCGTGACTTAAAGAAATAGAAATGCATTCTCTCACAGTTCTGAAATAACATTTCACTGGGCCCAAAGAAGGTGTTGCTGGCAAGAACACACTCCCCCTGGAGGCTCTTTGGAGAATCCATTTCTTGCCTCTCCTCTTATGTTTATATAAAATCCTCTCTTCCTCTCTGTTAGAAGGAGACCTATTATAACATTTAATACCCACTTGGATAATCCAGAATAATCTCCCCATCTCCAGATCTTTACCTTAATCACATCAGGAAAGTCTTTGCCATACAAGGTAACATTTAACATTATCAGATTCTGGGGATAAACTTGATAGCTTTAGGGATGGAATCTGTCAGCCTACCACATTCATTTTCTCAGGAAGAGCTTCCTATACAATCACAGTTAAAATTTCAAACACTCTCTTCCCCAGCACTTCTCTCCCTTGAACTCAAAGTAGTGAGTTAAAAGGTAGCTTCTCAAAATATTTTTCAGTAGCTGCCACTCAACGGGTGCAATGCATGGATGTAGGGCACACTACCTGGATATAGGACACTATTACAAGCCTGAATTTTACCTGTCATGGTAAATTATATAACCTAATGGTTTGTACCCTCATATTAAACTTAAATGAAAAAGACTGAAAGAACAATTTGTCCATATTATAATCTCCAGAATCTGTGAATATTGTGTCACGTGGAGAAAAAGTGAATAGTACCTTATGTTGTAAAATATGTGATTACATTAAGGGTAGGAACTTATCGCAGGTAATCTGTCTGGGTCCTAAATCAACTGCGTGTTTCCTTATAAGAGAGAACAGCAAAGGGAAACTAGAAGGAGACAGAGGAAAAGACGTACAGAAGAGGAGGCAATGTGACCATCCTTCACTCCAGCAACCGGAGTGATGCACTGTAAGTCAAGGTGAGCCAACAGTCACCAGGGGCTGGAGGAGGCCAGGAACATGTTAGCCCTGACACCTTCAGAGGGAGCATGGCCTTGCCAAAGACACCTTGATTTCAGACTTCTGACCTTCGCAACTGAGAGCAAACGTTTTTGTTATTTTTAAGCTACCAGCTTGTAATTTGTTATAACAGCCCTAGGAATTACATTTGGATATTCTGATAGCTTCTAATAAAAGTAATGCAGAAAATAAACATCTCTATATATGCAGGTTTTACCTTAGGGAAAGTAGTCTTATCTTGAAGTTTTACCTGCAGTTACTATCCGGGTTTCTGTCACCCTATTGAGAATGCAGACACAGAAGGCAGACATCCTGTGTTTCCATTCTGCCCTCACTTCAGGGGACCTTGGGGTCCTTTGATCTTTTTCCTTAGTTTCTCATTATAATTGAAGAATAAACCCATGCTTACTTCAAAGGAAGACTGGAGTTAAAGAGTTTAAAGAATTACAAAGTACTTATAAGTCTGTGTTTAGCATTCAGTAAATATCATATCATAATTTTACTATTATGTTTACTATATTACAAGAAATAGAGTTGATTAGAAGTATTCTTGCAGTGGGATAAGATTTTTACCTACTAAAATGTATGAGAACACACTCTGTTCTCAAGGGCATGGTGATAAAGGCATTACCATCATATACTGACAGCTGGAGTCAAATTGCCACCAGCTCAAAGGAGGACAATTTGATATGATTTAACAAAAGTACCAATATACTAACTCTTGTGAAATAACTTGGTTAAACATTGTAGCAATGTATTAATAGAAGATTGGAAACCTAAATTCTAGATATATAGACCAAGTTAAAATATGAAACATTCATTTAATGCATTACTGTGAAGCAGTTAAGAAAATAAGTCAAATTCAGTAGAACCTCCAGAGTTGACCACTTCCTTGAGTTGATCTAATTTGTGTTGACTAGATATGCATCTCAGGTACTCAAGATCTCTATATATTGACCACCTCTATAAGTTGTGTCTTGACCACTTGGACTGTGACACACAATATTAATTTACCCTCTATAACTGGATGAGTGGAGTCCAATCCACACCAAGGACTAGAAGCTCTGGACTTTGTCCCTTAGGTTTTTTAAATTGTTTTCTTCAGTATAAGTTCCTTTTTCATATTTTATTATTACAATGTTTTTTGATTAGGCCTAACGTCCTATTGTTTATCACGTTTCAGAAAATTATTTCTGATGATATAATATAAATCATACGTACATCCTATAATTACTTAAAAATTTTACAGGTAATAGAGACATTGTGGCCCAAAGATAAGAATTCAGAGCTGACACTGAAGGAAAAGGTTGATCTTCCACATTTTTTGGAAAGCAGCAGCCAAGGAAAAATGGTACAGCTGGTGAAGGGGAATAAGTGAGTGAGGATGACACAGAAACTGCAGAGACTCCAAAAAAGAGTCTGATAATGCATCTCATAATGCAGTTGAAGTCATTTGCTGTGGAAAAATGCTCAGGGGTGCTGAGTAGTACAACCAGTGTTAAGAGTGCTTTCTCTACTTATGTTTGTAATAAGAATAAGAAACAGACTAAGATGGACTCCTTTTACAGAAAGAATGGTTAAACCACGAGAAACCAGTAAATGCATTGATTTTGAATGTTAATGAATGTATGATATTACTGTGCTTTGATGATGTATGATTTCATATGATATTCTCTAAGAAAAGCTGTACAGGAAAGTAAGTGCATGCACATATCAGTACAGTAGGCCTAGTTCCTTATGTTGGCCTCCTCCATATGTTTACCAATTTGTTACAGTCTCTGGGGTGGCAACTTACAGAGGTTCTACTGTATTTCCAGTTCTGGCAAAAGAAGAGCAACTTGTTTCCACCTATGGATCTCACTGAGAATAATAAAAAAGTTGGGCAAAATATAGGTGTGCTTATGTGGTGTGTGTGCGCGCACACGCATGCACGTAGAATTTAGGGAATTACAAAGCACCTGGATTTAAAGGGCCAGCATGCTGGAGAGAAGAAAAGCTCGGTGAAGTAATCCAGGCATTCCACACAGCTTTTCTCCTTGAGGAATGTGCCAATTTGGAACTGGCATAGGACCCAGAGAAGGCTGAATGCCTAGAAGAAAAGAACGGTGAGAAAGCTAAGCTCAACTTTTGGAAGTCTTATGGAATGGGGAAGATAGAATTTTGTACACAATGACCAGGAATATAGCCAGGACTCCTGAGTCATGATCTTGATGGAAGAGAAAGAAATTAGTGAGCCTAATAGTCGATCCTCCTCTTTCTCTTAACACACAGGTCAGCTTGCCAATTGTATGGACTAAGGAGTTTTCATCTAGGATACATAGAGAACTACAAATAAGCAACCCAATTAAAAAATTGGCAGTGTACATGAAGAGATATTTTTTCAAAGAACATGAACAAATGGCCAATAAGCAGATGGAAAGATTTTCAACATTATTAGTCATTAGGGAAATGCAAATCCAAACCATAATGAGACGCCACTTCACACCCACTCAGACTGGCTATAATAAAAAAGATGGATAATAATAAATGATGGCAGGGATTAAGGGAAACTGAAACCCCTGTACATTGCCAATAATACAACGATGCAGCTGCTGCAGAAAATAATTTAGTGGTTCCTAAAAAAACAGAACATACAATTACCATATGAAGTCAGACACTTAAGTTGATGACTCATCCTAGAAAAAGTGCTGTACCCCTCATTGCTGAATATCACTACGGTCACCTCAAAGTACTTCCCTTGGGAAGCTCTGCACTGATGCCAGTGCCTAATCAACCCTTCAGAGAAATGTTGGGACTTTTTGTGGAATGGCCATCAGAGCTGTCATCATTCAAGGTATAACAATTAAGTTCACAAACTCCTCTTAGACATAGTGCTCTGTGAGCTAGAGGGCTTCTCTACCCTCATGAGGTACAAAGCTGAGCTGGCCTCTTTTTGAGAACAGAGCCCTGGGTTGCCAGCCATGTGCTCTTCCCCACTAGAGACCAAAGCTGAGGTGGCTGGTGCCATACTATTTCTCCACCCACAGTGTGCCTTTGTCCTTTCCAAAAAGCTTCAGCTCCTCATTTTCTTATCACTGGTTCCCACACAAATTATTTCTCAACACATGTTCAAACTGTGGTGGCCACAAGGGATAGGTCAGTCACAGCGGAGCTATGTGATCACAGAGCTTAGACAATCATGGTGGGCTACCTTCAGGGAAGAGGGAACAGAGGGCCAGCTGTCCTCCACTTGGACTCTCCTCCTTTCCTCCCCCACTCCCAGCTGCCAGCACAACCATGACTGTCCTCACATGGGCCACCATGGATGCACAAAAGGATGACCCAGCTGGGTTCCCAGGAGTAACCACTTCTCTCTTGGCATGCCTACCACACCACGGTTTCTAAAGAGTGATGGTGTATGTTCTTTGGAGCTTTTGATCGGAGACGCAGAGAAAAGAAACTGCAGACGAGATGATAAAGGGAGGCTGAGACTCGAGACTCGCTCTGGTGGCGCTGGCTAAACTTTACTGATTATCTTATGTACTTTCAAACATTCAGTAAGAATTTAACATATATACAAAGAAGTGAAGTAACATTAGGAAGTCGCCATTAAGATTACAATTTAGTGTGAAGGCTGAGGAACACATAAATTGATCTTGTTTAGAGTAAAAATATAGAGCAGACTGGCTGTCTGTCCTTGCTAGCCCAAACCAAACTAAGGATTATAATGTTAATGAAGGAAGAAGGCAGAGAACAGAACCCAATGCTCAGTTTGTTCACCCCCAGCTGCGACCCCTGGCTGATTCTCCAGAATTCCTTAACAAAGAGAGTCTTTCTGCATATTTCTGCATATCTATAGGCAATCTATAGGCAGGTACAGAAGCTCGATCTTTAAAGAAATCTTTCTCAGAATCAATCTCCTGGAGGAGCATATTGAAGCAAACTGCTATGTCTGAGCAAGGGGTACTTATCTCTTACAACAAAAGAGATGAGTCCCATGTATTTTCTCTTAAAGACCCACAGTGGACAAAGGGATGTACAGATGTCAGCTCCCTGCCCTCCCTGGCACTGTGCCCCTGGCTGGTCTGGTAGAACAGAGCACACTCTGAAGCAGAGGCATGTTAGCCTCCTTGAGCACCCACAGGCAACTGGGGACCAGCACAGTTCTTCCCAGCATGGTCAGTAATTGAATTTATGAGGTTGGTGAACAGGCCTGAAGGCTGGATCCTGTACTTTCTGTGGGTCAATCATGTTGTTCCATGACACGAAGGGGAGATTTGTGAACTAATCTTGGGAGGTATGGGGGCCCTCGTGGGCAGACCTGGGAGAGTGTAGCATGGGTCCAAGCCACAGTTTACTCATGGAGTACCCTCTCCAAACAGGAAAGATGTGCTTTTAGTACAGTACAGGATCCTAGATAAAGAAAAGTCCCGCCCAGGTGCCATTGCTGGGAGATCATCACCATGGAATACTGCTTATGAGTAGATGCTGGGAGGAGATCTACATGGAAAGAGAAGGGGGAGAAGAGCAAAACCCACTTCTGCCTGTCAGACTGTGAATTCTAGATGGCCCCTCCCCTACAAGCAGACTTTCTGGTGCAGTGGGGCCAATTCACCTCTCTCTGGCAGCTTTTCCTACCAGCCTAGGAGCTGACTTTCAGCATCTTCCAAAACAGCTCTTGTGCCTGCCTCTGTGGATCCTGAATGCAGTCTCTCTCAACAGAGCCCCACCCAGCCTCACTGGCTGTGGTGCAGAAGGGGCAGGACATCATCACCCAGGACATCCAAGTGTCTCTCCTGATGGACTAGAGCCAGTCAATGTTCCCAAAAGACACCACTGCAGCAGGTGACTCTTTCTTGAAAGTTCTACCTACTGGCAGGGAAGACAACTTGTACAATCCATTGCAGTTACTGCTTTCGTCATACAGGGAATAGTTGGCTCTCATGTACAAGCACTACCTGTTGACTTAGCAATTAAATGGGGCATCCCACTTAGTTCACACTGTTAAGCACTGTTAAGAAGAATCCAGGGCTACAGAAAGAGAAGGCATTTCAAAGATCTCTACCTCCGCTGTTGAGAAAAATCAGGGAATGAGGCCATGTACGCAGTATACCACTGCAACAGCCTACAAATAACTACAAATAACTCCAGCTGAGAGACTGACACAGCAAGGATGTCCTACAGCCACAGTATCCATCCAGAACCTAGGCCCCATCAAAATACCCACAAGCAAAGTCAAAGGTTTTTCCTGATTTAAGAGTGAGAAGAGAGAAAATCTCATGTAGACAAGAGATAATCCAAAATCAAGAATGACAGCTCTATAGATTAGAAAGAATTAGCACAAGAACTCCAAAAGAATGAATAATCAGAGTAAAAGAAGCCACACCAAAGGAGCACACCAGTTCTCCAGCAAAGGATCCCAAATAATATGAAAATACTGAAATGGTACCTCAAGGAACTAGAAAAAAAGAACAAATCAAACCAAAAACTCACAGAAGGAAGAGTAAAGTTCACAGCAGAACTAAATGCAATGAAAACACAAAAAAGGATAAACAAAACAAAAAGTTGGTGGATTGAAAAGATAAACAAAATTAACACACTACTAGCTAGATTAACTGGAAATAGAACAGAAAAGACTCGATAAACTCGATAAGGAATGAAAAAGGTGACATTAAAACTGTTTCCGCAGAAATACAAAAGATCGTCACAGGCTATTATGAAAACAAACTAGAAATCCTCTAGGAAATGGATAAGTTCATGGAAAAACACAATCTCCCAATCCCGAATCAGGAAGAAATAGAAACCCTATATAGAATAATAATAACAGTCACTTTGAAGCAGTAATATATATATATATATATATATTCCAAAATATATATATATTCCACCAAAAAGCCCTAGATCAGATGGATACCCAGAAAATTCTACCAAATCTACAAAGAAAAACTAGCTACCATTCATTTGCTGCTGGGTATTTACCCAAAGGAAATTAAAGACACCTGCACTTAAATGTTTATAGCAGCACAAGTCACAATTGCAAAGATGTGGAAGAAATATAAGTGACCTTCAGTTTATGAGTAGAAAAAGAAAATGTGCTGTGGAGGCTGAAGTGAGAGAATCACCTACGTCCAAGAGCTGGAGGTTGCTGTGAACTGTGATGCCACAGCACTCTACTGAGGGTGACAAAGTGAGACTCTGTCTCTAAAAAAAGGAAGAAAGAAAATGTGATATGTGTGTGTGTGTGTGTATATATATATATATATATATATATATATATCTATATAGATTTCTATTTAAAATTGCACAAGAAAAATATGTCAACCCTGTATATGTGTGTGTGTGTATATATGTATATATGTATATACACACATATTTATATGTAAGTAACAGTATATGAATGTATATGTATGTATATACATATAGATATGGGTATAAGTACATACAGGGTGGCCATAAAGGTCATGTGCAATTTTAAATTTTAATTTTATACTGTATGTATATATATATGCATATACATACATATGCCATGGAGTGCTATTCTGTCATAAAAAGAAATAAAATAATGCCATTTGCAGCAACATGGAGCAAACTGGAGACCATTATCCTATGTAAAGTATCTCAGGAATTGAAAACAAACACTATAGGTTTTCACCAGTTAGTGGAGGCTAATAGAGGGGTTCATAGGGGCACAGACTAACATGACGGCCGTGAGAAACCAAAGCGAGGGGAGGGTGGGAGGTTCACTGTGAGACAAAAATTTGAGTATTGGGGGCAATGAATGCGATTCTGGTGATGGACATAAGAGCTCTAACTTAAGCATTATCTATAAAATTTCAAGGTAATAAAAGCACTTGTACCCTTTAATTAATATTTGAAATTGAAAATAAGGTAAATTGGCTCGGCGCCTGTGGCTCAATCAGCTAAGGCGCCAGCTACGTACAACTAAGGTGGCGGGTTCGAATCCCCAGCCCAGGCCCGCCAAACAACAATGATGGCTGCAACCAAAAAATGGCCGGGCGTTGTGGCGGGCGCCTGTGGTCCCAGCTACTTGGGAGGTGGAGGCAGGAGACTCGCTTGAGCCCAGGAGTT
>CAUYQV010024288.1:0-15860 GCA_963574575.1 Galagoides demidoff | reverse complement strand
CCTGGGTAGAGTGCCATGGCATCACAGCTCATAGCAACCTCCAACTCCTGGGCTCAAGCGAGTCTCTTGCCTCAGCCTCCCAAGTAGCTGGGACCACAGGTGCCCGCCACAATGCCCAGCCATTTTTTGGTTGCAGCCATCATTGTTGTTTGGCAGGTCCGGGCTGGGGATTCAAACCTGCCACCTTAGGTATACGTGGCTGGCACCTTAGCCGATTGAGCCACAGGCGCCGAGCCAACAAGATGGAATTTCTAAGGAAGGGACTGGTATGAGTCCTTAAATAAGATTAAGAAAAGGGAACAGAAAGGACTATTTTAAATAACCATTATTTTAAAAATTAATTGCACATGAGCTAAAGTTTGTTAGTGAGCTATTTCATTCACTCAGGAGAACCATAAATTGAATTATTTTCAACTCCATTTGAACACTGCAATATTGTGGATAATCAAGCATCATTCAAAATATCAAACATCTGTACATATCATTCAGAATGTTCTAATGTGCCAAGAATGATTCTAATTGTTAAAGAAAATTATAAGCTTTTTAAAACTTGCCATGTATACTTATTTGAATGATAAGTCATGTTAAATTATTAAAAATATTTCACAAACCTTGGCTCAAACATCACGCAATCCATTAGGTATACATTGTTTCATAATCCGGTATCTGTGCAGATTACCCAAGAAACTGAAGTAGTTTCTTTAGAAGTGTCTATCCTAACTCTAAATGTTGACGAAATATTTTGAAGGGAAAATTATCTGATCAATTTCAGATGGAAATAATTTTCTTGGTGAGAAAATGAATGTTTACACAAGCATGCACATGTGTGATGGTCAGCCCTTTCCCATAATGTGAGTGAATTCAAATTGCTAGGGTAAGTACCTTAGGATGAGGTACTTAGGTAGCATTTGTTATCTCCTTTCTTTCAGTTCTTTGTATCATCTCTTTAATCCTCCAAATACAGTGCTCATTAGATATTTTCAGTTTTACAGATGAGGAAACTAAAATTTGAGGATAATAACAGACTTGCCTAAAGTTATAATAATTAAAGATTTTATTACTGGATTTTCAAAAAAGCATTTGTTCATAGACTATTCTCAGAAATCTCACTTCAAAAGCTTCTGTCACACAGTTCTTAGTTTAACTTGCAGATTTATCTCTAAATTCTCCATCACAGTTTCTTGGTTTCCTTTACGATTGTTTCTTCAGATTTCACTGTGATTTCCAGGGCTTGGCCTTGGCTTTATTGTATATAGTACGTAAACCGGTTTTTGTTGCAGAGGTCTAATGTTACAGAGGCCTAATGTCAATTACAAAGAAAGCTGAATAAGATGGAATTGAGACTAATTTGTTGTATAGGAATATATGAATCTTCCCTTGAGTCTGATACAGTGAGCTAGTCTCAAAGTCTCATGATGAAATAGACTTCTATGCCCTAACATTTGCATAAAGAAGTACATTAATATTTTGTTTCTTGTCATTCCATTAATTTACTTAAAATACTATCTTGTTGTCACAGATTTCTGAGAAGATATGCTGTCTGATAAGTAGAATTTATTTTACACGATCAAATTTAAAATACTAAACTTAAAACTTTCTAATTTGGAATTTCATTGCATGCCATAGAACATCCTGAATAGAACCTGATGAATGGATAGGTAAAGGTATCAACTCTGACTTCCTCTATTAATGGATGATGTGTTAACATATAATAATGACAGAGAGTAGACAAAAAATTATAACTGTATTTCACTCTTTTTTGTTAGGTCTGGGGCATTTTTGGACATTCCAGGTGTAGTAGATTCAATATGTTAATAAATCTTATTTTATTAGAACCAGAATTTTCTCAACAAGAACTCCAAAGGAGTGCTTTCTATTAAAATGATTGTTCCTGACTATAATAGTCTTACCCACACATACACCCCAAATGTTTAAATGATACTCAAACCCATGATTTAAACTCTTTGGATTTACTAAAAATGTCTACTTACTGATTTTTGGAAACATCCTACTCATCATTCATGGACCCATTTAGTATTTGGAACTACTGAAAGAGACCATTTTAAAAGTAGTTATTGCTTACCTCAAATTCATATTTTTACTATGTGTATGAGATCGGTTATCTTATGTGATGGTGGGAATTTTGATGTTTGCCTCAATCATAATAAGCTGTTTTATGCCTCCATAAAAAAAAAAAAAAATTCCCAGCTTGACGCCTGTAGCTCAGCACCTAGGGCGCCAGCCACATACACTGGAGCTAGTGGATTCAAAACCAGCTTAGGCCTGCCAGACAATGATGACAACTATAACAAAAAAATAGCTGGGCATTGTGGTGGGCAACTGTATTCCCAAATACTTGGGAGGCTGAGGCAAGAGCATCACTTAAGCCTAAAAGTTGGAGGTTGCTCTGAGCTGTAACGCCACAGTACTCTACTGAGGATGATATAGTGAGAGTCTTGTCTCTCTCTCTCTCTATATATATATATATATGTATATAAAAACATATTACATATGTGTGTATATATATATTCCTATATCTATTGGGGAGTATCTTTTATAGTGCTAGTCCTGCTCTGTTAGCTCTCACTTTAACCTCCAACTTCTATGAAAGCTTTTTAATTTTTTTTTAAGTTTAGAATTGGAAATCGAATAGTTTGTTTGTATGCACATTCCTAAAGAGGTTATGACAAGTAATGCTATAGATGATAATAATATGATTTGCCTCATGGAATCCCTATTGTTAGTAATATGACTGTCGTTTGAAAATTGTCAAGAAATTGTTTAAAAAAGATTCAAAGTTGTTAGTCTTTTTGTTGGAAAAATGTCTCTTGAATTTAAGGTAAGCAATAACCATTTTTTAAATGGTCTCTTTCAGTAATTTCAAAAACTAAAATATTTGCATTCACTTGATGAAGTAACACATCACCATGTTAACCAGATACATAGAAATGTAAATGTTTTTAAGTCTGTGTAAATGACAAATAGCATAATTTAAAGATTTTTTAAATGTGTATGATATTCCATATTCTGGAAGAATCTAATCATTTTAATACTCCATTAGTTCATGGTTAGGTACAATATTTTTAGTATGTGTATGAGATCATTTATCTTATGTAATGGTGGGAATTTTGATGTTGACCTCAATCAGAATAAATTATTTTATGCCTCTATAAAAAAATACTCACATATTTATTTATATTGAGATAATTAAAGTTTCCTCCCACTCATTCTACATGTTTACAGCATGTTAGCTATCAGCTCTCTTCCAAACTGTCCTCACTCTGGACCACTGTTTGATGGAGCCTTCATGGCAACACTTCTCAAACATTAATGTGCGTAGAGATCACATTTTAAAATTCACCTCTGAGGAAGTTCTTGAGATATAGGAGGATACTTCTATAAAAGGCAGATATGGGAAGTATAAGAGATTTACTGAAAACTCTCAACAGCTGAGATCTCTTGGGTTCTTACCACAGCAAACTTAATTTCAGATTCATCCCATCCCATAGTTTTCCCACCATCCCAATGACAAAGTTGATAATCCTACTATAAGATTGCATTAAAACTCTACCAATCCCCCATTCTCCTTAGCAATTAATATTCTGTTTAGTAATGAAAATTTCCATTAGATCAAATAACTTAGATCATGGCTCCCACCTTATATCTTACTTTATTAGACTTCTACTTAAAGTCTTCCATATCCATATTCACTATTCTTCATCTTTAAAGTAAAAAATTTTAAATGTTTCATCTCTACTAAAGGAATTTAGCACTCCCATGGTAGATATACAATAATAACACAACATGGCAAAGTAGGTATTTATACATCAGCTCACAAATCATTCAAGTTAAAGAGAGTGGCATTCTCTGTATTTGAATATATGATCTTATTTTCCAACCACATGACCTCAAGTGACCACTCACCACCTGCTAATCATTATCCCCCTTGAATTACTAGCTTTCCTGTAGTGTACATGTGTGTGTATTTGAGTGCCAACTGAAATATGATATTTCTTAAAGTGCAGTTTCCATGAGTACTGAAAAGTGCTAAGTCAAAGAAAATAGTAAACCTATCTGGAACATTGTTTTGGCCTTAATCATCTGCATAAACTAATGAAGAACACAGTGGTTTTGATCTTGTGAATAACTTTCATTTTCTAAATCCACTAGGCACTTGAAAAGCAATAGATTGCTTATGATTATAGAAGAAAAAGCCTCATGATTTGTCTAATATAATTTAAAGTATATATTGCATGAAATATTTGTTAGCATAAGGAAAATTAAAGAATAAGTGCCCACTATCTTTATACATAACATCCATCTCCTACTTATATGACAATTGATCATAAGACTTGAAATCAATTAGCATTACAGATCATCAAACTATCTAAAGCAAATCTTCAATATTTTCTGTGCCTATTTTTATCTGTTCTTTTCTTTCACTCCTCCCTATCCTAATGAGACTATGTATTCTTTAGCATAATATTATAACTGCTGTGGGTGACTTGGAAAAGAAAAAAAATAGTACATTGTGAGACAATTCATGAAGAGAATGACAATCAAGACTATGGCCAAGTCCAACATGTGGTTTTAAGAAAGGGATAGAGCTGATAAAAAAAATTCACACCAAGGACATCACCTATGAAATGCCCCATAATATTATATGTTATCTGAAAAGGTTAAAACACAAATTGTCACAAACTGCACTTATTGTACTAATTATTAAAATGGCTATTATGCTCTCATTTTTTTTGTATTCTATTTTCTATAATTCTGAGGATTATACTTAACCTTCTGGACCATGTCCTCAATTGTAACTAGGGTATCAGTACTGGTAGCTGTGGGGCCAAATAAATAAATAAATAAAATGATGTATGTGATGATATCATGGTACCAATATTTAACCTTATCTTTTCATTTTGAAGTGAATTTATGATGTTCAGAGTCAGCAACAGACAGAAGAAAAGTGCAAGAGTTGATTGGAAATGTGGGTTCATATCTAGGTAGGAGGGTCAGGAGAGAGTTTTAAATGGAGTCATCCACATAGAAGTGTAGAAAAGATACAGCAGTTTAAAGAGAGTGACTTGGAAACCAGAGGGCCATGGGAAAATTAATCCTTCAGGTAACACCAGAATTAGTGGAGCAAAAAAGGAATAAAACTTAGCAGTAAAGAAACTAGAAAAAGCAGTTAAAATTAAGAATAAAAAAGTTACTTGATTCATCTTTACCCATTTTTATTTAAGATGGATAAAGAACTTAAATTTAAGGCATGAGATGACAAATATTCTCAAAGAAAGTATGGGGAAAACACTGGAAGATATCAGCCTAGGGAAAGATTTTATGAAGAAGACTGCCATGGCAATTGCAATAACAACCAAAATAAACAAATGGGACTTAATTACACTGAAAAGTTTCTGTTGATAGATTCATAAGAAGGGCATCACCTAGGAAATGTCCCATAATATTGTATGTTATCTGAAAAGGTTAAAACACAAATTGTCTCAAATTCCACTTAAGCTAAGGAGACAACAACCAAAGCAAATAGATAACCTACACTACAGAAAAGGATATTTGCATATTTTGAGTCAGACAAATGCTTAATAACTAGAATCTATAGAGAATTCAAATTAATCCACAGGAAAAAAACCAACAATCCCATAGATCAATGGGGAAGAGAGATGAACAGAACCTTCTCTAAAGAAGGCAGACGAATGGCTAGTAAACATATGAAAAAATGCTCATCATCCTTAATTATTAGAGATATGCAAACCAAAACCATGCTGAGATATCATCTAACCCCAGCGAGAATGGCCCACATCACAAAATCCCAAAACTGCATACACTGGTGTGGATGTGGAGAGAAAAGAACACCTTTGCTACTGCTAGTGGTACTGTAAACTAATACAACCTTTTTGAAAGGAAGTATGGAGTAACCTCAAGGAACTCAAGCTAGACCTCTCATTTGATCCTGCAATCCCATTACTGGGCATCTATCCAGAAGGAAAAACCACAACAACAACAACAAAAACCCTTTTATCATAAGGACACTTGCACTAGACTGTTTATCTCAGCTCAATTTACAATTGCCAAGATGTGGAAACAACCTAAATGCCCCCCAACCCAGGAATGGATTAATAAGCTGTGGTACACATATACTATGGAATATTATTCAGTAATTTAAAAAATGGAGACTTTATAGCATTTGTATCAACCTGGACGGAAGTGGAAAACATTATTCTTAGTAAAGCATAACAAGAATAGAGAAGCATGAATCCTATGTATTCATGTTTGATATGAGGACAATTAATGACATGGGGGGTGGGGAAAGGGAAGAGCAGAGAGTGACAGAGAAGGAGGGAGGATGATGGGGGAAAGGAAGAGCAGAGAGAGGGAAGGTGGGGGGTCTCAGTGTGTGACACATCTTAAAAAAAAAAAAGTATGGAAAAGTTGCAATTTTACATGCCGAAGAATTAGAACATTGAATTAGTAATATAGTTATCAACACTGATGAATTATCCAGAAAAATTAAGCTAATTCTATGATATTTAATTTTTTTTTTAGGTTTCTAGTAAGAAGAGTCAGTTAGTATTAAACCTCTGAAATTATATGACATGACTTCAAGCCTGCCTGCGTTTAACTATTAGCTAGCTCTGTTGTGCCCTTGGGCTGTTTTCTAAGTCTTCTAAACTTCCAATTTTTTATTATATGTAGGTTAAGTTCACTAATCGATTTGAAATTTCAGGTTATGTCTGGCCAAGAAAGGCTTCAAAAATGTTAGCTTAATTCAGGGATGGGGAACCTGTACTCTTCAGACGGAATCTAAATTTTATAGAAAAAAATCCTCTTATTTTTATTAATGCATTTTGTATGTGTTTTAAGTTTTCATGGTAATTAAAAATGAACATATTTAAAATTTCAAAAAATAAAGTAAGTTTCAGTAAAATAATCCTCCCAGATTATCAGCACAGTTAGAACTTTAGGGAGTTGTGAGGATTCATACCACTGTCACAGGAGGCTAGTTAACTAGAATTTGTGGGGTTTGAGTACACCAGTCTGTTATCAGCTTTTGACAGAAGTCTACTGTGTTTCTGTTTGAAGAGGAATTTATGAATAGTTGCAGAGATTGACAGTAGTTTTTAAATTATGCCTACTTCACAGCCTATCATGTCAGAGAAGACCAAGAAAATGCTGAAGGAAGAAAACCAATTTCTTAATGATGATTAGGAATTACAATATTATCTTGTTTCTGCAAAAGAACGTTTACTTGCTTTGTGATATTGTAATATCAATATTAAATAAATTCAAATCTCATTAGCATTATAGACTCATAAGGACCACAAATATTTTAAATTAAAGGGAGGGGCATAAAACATAGTATTGCAGAAATTAAAGCATAAAAAGCAAAAGCAAAGTCAATTATTTCAAGCAGAAATAAGACTGGGAAAAAAGACTGGGAAAAATGCCAGTGAAGCAACTTATAAAGTAGGTTACATACTCAGGAGAAAAGAGAATCTATTCAGTAAAGTATAAATTGTAAAAAAAATACATTATCAAAGTTGTAGGAGGCTTAGATCCAAATAACATTTCAAAACGCAGGGTGGCGCCTGTGGCTTAAGGAGTAGGCCACTGGCCCCATATACTAGCAGTGGTGGGTTCAAGCCTGGCTCTGGCCAAAACTGAAAAAAAAAAAAAAAAATTCAAAATGCAAACAACTGCCTCTTCCAAGGAGAAGCATAAGGCAGCATGAATTAACAGCACAACTTCTTGCAATACATCTAAAGGAAAAAATATATTATCCAGAGTGTTGGATGAATCAACTGATACTACTGACTTGGCACAGATTTTACACTTCATTCAAGTCAGAAGAGAAATTTTCTTTGCTGCAAGGAGTTACTTATCTTGACACTCCTCCAAGCAAAATACAGGGCATAGATATTGTCAAAACTTTCAAGATAGATGTCATGAAGTTGCACTGAATTTCATAAAGTCAGTGAGTGTATGTAAAGATAGTGCACCTTCCATGGCAGGAAAATATGAAGAGTTTTTGCACAGATTTTAAAAGGAAGTATCAACAGATCCATAGGCTTTCATTTATTTTCATCGTATCTTGCATCAGTGAAATATCTGTGTGAAAGCTACTATTATAAGTTTACATCATGTAATTAGTTCTAAATATTGTTAACCTTGTCCATGAAAGCACCACACAGCATCACCAGTTTAATATCATACTAAAGTTGAACAATATTGTATTCAATGTGAATTTGCTATATCATTTGCTAAGGGCATTTGCTCTAATAGGGACCAGTGTTAGCCAAAACGCTATTTCTGAAAGAATAGATAATTGAATTTTATGAAGAACAGAATCAACCATGGGAATCACTAAAAAAGATTTCTGCATGCACAGCATTTCTGTGTGATATAATGTGAAATCAAAATGCCTTGAATTTTTTTTCTAAGTACAAAAGTAAATCTATAGAGTATATATGGCAAAATTGTAAGCATTCTTTTAAAAGCAATCTTTTTTTGTTCCCTCAAAATATTCCTTTAAGAGAAAACTTTGGATGAACTTTTCCCCCAGGTAGCAAAAGTCATGGATGAGCAAGATGATATATGTTTATCATTTGAAGAATATGCAACTATTATAGATCTATCAATTGTAGAATACAATGAAAGATTCACTGACTGAAAATGATAGCCTCATACTCCAATCAGCATTTCAGCCTCACCTCACTGATATCAATAAGGCGCCTAAAGAATTACAGATAGAGTTCATTGAGCTCTCAGTAGATGTCACGTCGTTGTCTGATGCTAAGTAAGATCCAATTGAAATGTGGAAAAACACAGTAGGACGCTTATACCTTTGGCAACAGGCCTAAAATATGCTTTCTTGATTTTCATCCAGGTATGGCTGTGAATATACATTCTCCATCATTCTTCTAAATCAAGGTGCTCTTAAGATGAGAGATGACTCATAGCTGTCTAGAACACTGAAACTGTGAACCTCCAGGCCTCTACCAAACATCCAAATGCTTCATAACAAAAAGCAGGCACAACAAAGTTATGAAAAGGCTAATAACAAATAGTTTTCATTTTTTGAAATTAGTAAGTTCACAGTAGTTATACTTTTATAAAATAATGTCCATTTGTGAGCATATGTAATTGAAGTTTCTTGTCTGTGGTCTTATTTGATTATAGCTAAATTAATGTGGCTTTCAAGATGAAAAGGTTCTCCACCCGGGCTTAAGAATAACTATATGATTATATTTATAAGAGGAGTTTGTGATGAGGGATGGGAATTATGCCAGTTTTCAAGGGATTTATGGTTTTAATGTAGTTATTTCTGGTGCTATTTACTACAATAAACATACGATACTCGTCTAAAATAACTGCTCTAGTAGTAGGTCTATTACCCCTGATGGGTTCATAATTTGAGGTCAGATACATTTATTTTTTCTCGTTATTAGAATGACACTACCTTGAACATGTTTTCAGTGGACTGGAAAGGTACGATGAGAGAGAGATATTAAAAAGACAAAAATCTTATGTGATGAGATGGCAGACTCAGCACTTCTGTGGGAAAGTTAACTGTGTTAAATAAGACTTATTTAACTGAACTCAGAGGGGAGGGGAAAGGGAGCAAGTATGTTGAGAATGAAAATGGAGGATTTTTTTTTTCAACAACCTCAGTCTAAAAATATACTAAGAAAGGTCAGCTACAGAGAGTAAGATAGCAGAAATGGACTTGGATATTGAGAAAGCAGAAAAAGTTTGAGGTAACACCAGACAGAATGGTATAGAATTCCATTTGATGATGACTAAAGAATTTCCCAGAATTCAAACGTAAATGTAGGTAAGGTAAGAGTCGACCTAGATTCAATTTATTTGTGAATCATCTTTGGATGATATACCTTCATCCATAACATAAGACCTAGGTGTAATTTTGTAAGCATTGAATAGTCAACAAAAAAGCTAATTACACAAAAAAATTATACTTGAGTACGATCAATCTCAGAGCACTATAAAAATGTATTGGAGAAATAATCTTGGAACCAGAAAAGACTTGTCAAGTAGGCATCTTTTATAAAATAATTCAGTATGAAAGGTCACGGGAGTGGAAACAAATGGGATAAAGTGATGATAGATATGTATTTTTCAAATTTAAATTTATCCATTTAATTTACATTTTTAAAAAACCTACTATCACTGAAATATTACTCTCTGACATTTTCTACTTCCTAACACAAATTTCATTACAAGTTACTTAATTTATTTGAAATAGTTAATTTTCAAATCGAATTAATATGTTATGGCTAAACATTTTTCACCCAATGAATGGATTCTTGGCTGTATGAAAACAGAATACACTGAAAAATAGAATTAATTTGTATGATTTGAAGCTATGGATTGGAAGTTTGGCTAATGTAAAGAGAAACATAGTTAGTTATGTTTACACATTAAACCAATTCAACTATTAACTTTCTTCAAATGCAAAGTATGACAATGAAAAGAACCTGAATAAAGTACCCAAAGTCTTCTATGTGAATTAGAATTACTAAAATCCTCATGAATGATGGCTTCAGGTATCTGAGTGTTTTTTTGTTTGGTTTGGTTTGATGTTTGGGGCTACTACTCCTTGGGATCAAGGCAAACCCACAGGACCAATACAGTCATTTGAACTTTGTTCTAAAAGTGAATAAAGTGAAAGTCCTATTTGTAGAAGAAAACCATGTTTGTTTACATAAGGGTAAAGGCAGCACAAAATTCTTCCCCAGGGAAAGATATTTCCTGTTGATTTATGTCTGGGACAGGACAATAATATAATAGATGGATACTGCCTGGAATAAAGTGTATGATACACCAAGTTTTAAATCATGTGTGACTTATGTTTTATTATACAGTTCCGAGTTGTGTTTTTTTGTTCCCATAGATAACTGGAGAATATACTAGATTGAATGTTAATTTTAATGTATTATGCCCATTACAAAAAAAAAATATTTACTGCCTTGGGAAAGGAGGAATTTTGTTTCATTTATGTATATTTCATTTTAGTGAGATTATATAGGTTTCTTTGCTACAAAGAGGAGATGTGGATTTTAGGGGCACCCTATGTGGAAACATACAATGAAAGAGAAGTCACAAATAACGTTAACCGTAGTTTATGAAGCATAATTTGTACCATGCAGTAGGCTGAGATGTTAAAGTTCTCTGATGAGAGACTTAGAGAGGTAAAGTACTGGTTAAAGTCATATATTATTCCACAAGCTATTCCCACTTTGGGCTGGTTTATTGTGTGCACCTGCTTGTTGGAAAACATATTTCTCCTCCCTCCTCTCAATAATAGGATTAGCGTGCACGGCAAGCTCTCAGACCGGCTTTCTCTCCTTCCAACTGTGTGTATTTTGGCTGGGGCTATTGCCAAGTGTCTGGTGCCCTGTAGGCTGGCCACGTCTTCGATACTAGAAAAAGTAGATAAAATAAATCAAGCTATTGTAAAAAGGCCCCAGAGCACACTCTGGTAATAATTGTCAATTTTGGATTTGCATCTCACACAATAAAATAGGCCTGTGTGTTTTTCCTACCATTAATTTAATTCATACCCACCAAATTTTATGTTTTCAATTTTCATTGGGAGGCAAAAACAGGATGGATGATGATCTGCCAGTTTTACCCTAAGGTATAGAATAATGCTTTGTACTAGATAAGGCAATTGCCAAGTAAAAATATTTTGCACAAGATCATTTTGTCTTCAGTTTTTGGAAAGCAGGGTTTAGGCAAGCTTTGTCTTAAGGGCCAATTCTGTCTGCACATGCCATATTTGATCTTTTGGATTTACTTTCCATACTAAAGCAGTTATTAATTTCAGAAAGAAAATCTCCAGAGAGACTCCATATAGTCTGAAAACCAAAAGTCAGGAGTAAAAAAGCATTTGCTTCACAGCATTTCCTATGAAAATTAGTAGTTAGAATTAATTGGATATTTAAATGATGAGAGAAAGAAAACTTCTGAAATGGGTTCTAAGCATAGTCAAAACATTTAATACATTTTTGTATTTAAAAGTTTCTTAATATTAAAATCCATAATAAGAATGAATAATAAATTAAATTTTGTACAATATGTGTACACATAATTAAAAGTAAAATGATCCTGAATTCTATAGTGAAACCACATTCTTTACAAAATACTTGGATTAGACTGTCAGGATAAAACTAAATGTTGTCAACTGTGACATGTTTTTTGATAATATTAACAAAAGATATCTTCAAAGACACCAGTAATAGCTGAAACCCATGAAATTTGCAATGGCACTCACTTTCATCAATTATTAATGTTTAATATGGACAGTAATACCAATTTCACTGCATTATTGTTAAAGTTCAATAAAATGTATGAAATGAGACCAGCAAAGATGCTCTGAGAAGCATCCGCCTCCAGGATTGAATTCTGATCACATGACTCTCCCTTCTACACACTGAGGTTTACTTTGTGTTTCAGATTCAGATCTGAGAGCAATAGGAGCTGTTATCATTTCTAATGAATCATTAGGATCATTAAATCTACAAATGTTTAAACTCGCTATCAAAATTTCACTCTTTTGTCCTCAAGTTTTTTCTCACCGACTAGTTTTTCTAAAGGCAAAGAAAGTTGTCCAGTATCTGCAATAATTGTCTCTGCTTCCATCAGCAATGTGAATCACAGCTTTTATTAGTATTTATTCCAAGCCCTTGGAACTCAATAACCTTCATTCTTATATTTGTTGTTTGATTTTCAATTACCAGAGTGTAGATTATGTAAAGATAGAATTAGATAAGTACAGGCACAGTTTCTTATTTAAAGCGCTGTGGGGTTTTTCCTCAGTGAAACCATAGCAAATCCTGATAGTTCCAAATAGAGGTTATTTGCTAACCTGCAAGAGAACAAAGTGAGTTTTAACAGCAGGAGATGGCCACAGTACTCCAAGGAGGACCACATGAGCTGTAGACGAGGGATGGAGCCTGGATAATCTCGCCTTTGTGAGGCTGCCCAATTCTGTAAATGACTTCTTCACTTCATTCAGCCCCCTCCATCCAGTCACTGGCCGGCCTATTCTATTTAAATTACCCTATCTCAGCGTCTGGTCTAATCAGAGTGGTAGTCAGCACAGCTCAACTCATTGTTCCTGCAGTGCTCAGCTCCATAGGAGCCAAAACATAATGGACCTACATAATGGATGGCTGAATTGGAAATAAAAATAAGCTATTTGTTTGAAATTTACCTCCCATTTATTATATACTTGCATAGGAAATCTCCTAAGAGTCTGTTGGGGAGGCTTGTCTGGAAAACTTATATAACATATGTTTATGTGCTGAGAGTGGAATACACATGTGATTATAATAGTCTTTCATAGCACTGATTTCTTTTATTTTTTTGTAATACAACCTTGAGAAAATTTGAATGCAAGTTCTATCACCAACACATGACTAAATAACCTACCAGTTACAAGAGAAAGAGTCCTGTAGATATCTATACACATAGACATAAAGCACAGGTTATAATTGGACTTTTAATCATTAGGGAGTTCAAACATTCTTCAGCTGTGTGGTGTGCATATTACTATCTTATCAAAATAGACGATTTCTCTGTGCAATCTGCCCAGATTGAGAGCCCTCATCTAATAATTTAGAATCAAATATTACAGATGTCCATTTTCCATCACTGAAAGCATGATTACTTCAGCAGAAGTGCTGTTATTGGTAGGAGAAATTTTACTTGTATTCCACCCTCTGTTTTTCCATTGTTATCATTCCCTGATTGCCATTCAGCATACAGCCATCAACATCCAAGATATATGGTTCTCCAGTTGAACACCAGAAAACAATGTGCTAGGGTAATTTGCCAGCTCTGGTGAGCACTGTCGCTTAAAATTTATGAGTTATAAATGGAAATTAAAGATAAATAATGTCTTATATATGGTTTATAGAAAGAGACCCTCTATGGGAAAGGGGTTAACATTGAATGTATGACAGGATTTAGGTCTTTCCTTCAAAAGTCTCTTAATAACAAAATTGTTATTATAGAAGCCTATATAGGAAAACTTGTGAGTGCATGTGAACCATGAAGTTTCTTTTGTTCAAAGTTTTAAGCAAGAGAGGTGTTTTTTTATTTATTCCAAAGATTTCAGAAATTAGTGTAAATCATCTCCATGTATATCACAGATTAAGCTTCTTTATTCAACAATATAAAGTGCAAGCAAACAAAGAAAAAGTATTGTGTATAAAGGTCACAATACAAAAGTATTGTGTATATTTAAGAAATCCTTTTGGTACTGGGAACACTGAAATAATTGGTTGCCATGGTTGCATAGTGAAGGCAAGAAATGAGTATAACTTTTAATTAGAAGCTAGTTATATCTAGTCAACACATTTTAGCTCCACAATCCAGACCACACATGCACATATGAATGACTAAGACCAAGATAGAGGAACTGAAAATAGGAAATGAGTGACAAGCCAACAAACCAATGGCAAAACAAACAACACAAAATATATCAATAGCTAGTGCTTCGTAATGATGAAGATTGATTCCCATGGATGAGTGAAATGTCTTCAGCACACTCTGGTGGTTACCAGCATGCACGTTCTTTGGACTTGGAGTGCTCTAAGACATGAATGAAGATGTGTATTTCAATGAGTTAATGCACATAAAGCACCCAGAATGTAATATATGGCATTGTTCCTCCATCTTCAATCTGATGTTTGGTATGTGTGACAGATAACTTCCTGTTGACCTTCTATTGTAAAATTTGTCTCTTGAAACTGATGCAGCATCAATGAGGAATATAAAATAAGATGACATACATTCAGGTATTAATATTTTCAACTTTCTTTACACGTTGTTTTGATGTTGCTACTCTGATTATATATGTCTGTATATGTACATATATGTATATACACATATGTGCATACATACAGATTTGTGTATATAGTTGTTTAGCTGACTAGTTATATAGATAAATTGTTTTTTGTATGAGCACAATTTCAGAAAAGATGGTTCTTTTTAAAATACATGATTACATTTTCATGCTTTTTTAAAAAAGATTCATTTTGTACTTATTGCCTATGTCATCCTTTGATTACATTTCTACAATATCGATGTCATATTGGGACAGGGATAGTAAATCAGTGAACAAAAATTTAACTGAACAAAATTTGTCCAACATTTAATGGAAGTTTTGCCAAGTTTATAAATAAATCTGTGCCTCAGGAATAAAATTTGCTGAAAATATTGTGACAATTTATGCTACTCTGTCATTTTATAGATAAGATAAAGAATATATTATGCATAGTTTATAATGGTGAGTAAATGGTTTGAGGTTGATGTATTTTGGAATTACAGTGCATTTATAAAGTTTGTAGTGTCTTCCTGATTCACCTATGTAAAGTAGCAAACAAAATATTTCAGAATCAAGTTTAATTCATTACCTCAAATGAAATAAAATTATAAAATGTAGAAAGGCCATAAATTATACATATATGAAGGTCTGTTGCTTTTACCTTCTATCATCACTATCACTTCAATCAACAGTATGCTTTATAAAAAAGGAGAATAATACTGCAAATTAAAAAGAGCTTGATTTATACAGAGTATTGAGAGTAAAACTGATTAGATATCTACTTATAGAGAAAATTCTGTTTTCTTTGCTTCTTTACAAGAAATTTATAAGAACTTATTTTGAGTTCCTGGGGAATACTCTACCATATTATCTAAAAGAGCAGGATTCCTAAGGAAATGAACATTTGATAACTCTATAATTTGTGCATAATTCAGTTGTTTGCAGGCTTGTATTCACAAGTTACTGCAAGTTTTATAGACACATTTATGTA